>JBCNJP010005790.1:0-26444 GCA_039602395.1 Deinandra increscens subsp. villosa
GTTAGTGGTATTTTGGGGGTGTGACAAGATTTGTCTGGTTTGCCTCCATTTCGACAAGTTGAGTTTGGAATCGACTTAACTCCTGGAGCCGCTCCGATTGCACGCGCACCTTACCGTTTGGCGGTAAGTGAACTCAACGAACTCTCCTCACAACTTCAAGAGCTGCTCGACAAAGGGTTCATTCGTCCAAGTTCGTCTCCATGGGGAGCGCCGGTATTGTTTGTTAAGAAGAAGGATGGAACGTTCCGAATGTGTATTGACTACCGAGAGCTTAACAAGGTTACGATCAAGAATCGGTATCCACTTCCTCGAATCGACGATCTCTTCGACCAGCTGCAAGGTTCGAGCTACTTCTCAAAGATTGATCTACGGTCTGGATATCACCAACTTCGTGTTCGAGATGAAGATGTCCCCAAGACTGCTTTTAGGACTCGGTATGGTCACTACGAATTCCTGGTTATGCCGTTTGGGCTAACCAATGCACCGGCCGTATTTATGGATCTGATGAATCGAGTGTGCAAGCCGTACCTCGACAAGTTTGTGATAGTTTTCATCGATGATATTTTGATCTACTCCAAGACGAAGGAAGAACACGAGGAGCACCTGCGACTTATCTTGGAATTGCTCCGCAAGGAACAGCTTTACGCCAAGTTTTTGAAATGCGATTTTTGGATTCGCGAAGTCCAGTTTCTTGGACACATTGTTGATCATAATGGAATTCATGTCGACCCAGCTAAAGTGGAAGCTAGCAAGAATTGGCCTACCCCAAGAGCACCGACCGAAATCCGATAATTTTTGGGACTTGCCGGATACTGTCGAAGATTCATCAAGGGTTTCTCGCAGTTGGGTCAACCCTTAACGGCCTTAACGCACAAAGGAGTGCAATACAGATGGGGTGAAAAAGAAGAACGTGTGTTTCAAACTCTTAAAGATATGTTATGTTCAGCTCCAATTCTCGCGTTACCCGATGGGATTGACGACTTTGTGGTTTACTGTGATGCATCAATCCAAGGACTCGGTTGTGTGTTGATGCAACGGGACAGAGTGATTGCCTATGGGTCCAGGCAACTGAAGGACACTGAGAAGAATTATACAACGCATGATTTGGAATTGGGAGCCGTTATTTATGCGCTTAAGATTTGGAGACATTACCTCTACGGAACAAAGTGCACGATATTTACCGACCACAAAAGCTTACAGCACATCTTTAATCAGAAGGATCTCAACATGCGACAACGACGGTGGGTCGAGCTACTGAATGATTATGACTTAGCAATTAAATATCACCCGGGAAAAGCCAATGTTGTGGCTGATGCATTAAGTCGGAAGGAGTATGAAAAGCCTCGACGGGTACGAGCGCTGCAACTTACCATCCACACGGGATTGCCGGATCGGATCCGCGATGCCCAACTCTGAAATTAAGTCCGACGGACTCAGGTATTACAATGATAGAATTTGGGTTCCTTTACTCGGAAATCTCCGTGAGCTCGTAATGGACGAGGCTCACAAGTCAAGGTATTCGGTGCACCCTGGATCGGATAAAATGTACCAAGATTTGAAGAACTTGTATTGGTGGCCGAACATGAAAGCTGACATCGCGCGATATGTGGCTAAGTGTTTAACGTGTTCAAGAGTCAAGATCGAGTACCAAAAGCCTTCAGGGCTATTACAGCAACCAAAGATCCCAGAATGGAAATGGGAGGATATTTCCATGGACTTCGTAATAGGATTACCTCATCGATCGAATCGACCAGATGCAATTTGGGTTATCATTGATCGTTTAACCAAGTCTGCACATTTTATCCCGATGAGAGAAAGTGACAATATGGATAAGTTAACTAAGCTGTACATTGACCGAATTGTGGCACGTCATGGAGTGCCTAAGACTATTATCTCAGATCGAGATCCTCGATTTACTTCCCGACTATGGCAATCTATGCAAGAAGCACTGGGAACTAGACTGGATATGAGTACAGCCTATCACCCGCAGACCGACGGTCAGACGGAACGAACTATTCAGACTTTAGAAGACATGCTCCGAGCTTGCGTTCTCGACTTTGGTAAAGACTGGGAGGCTCATCTTCCGTTGGTGGAGTTCTCCTACAACAACAGTTATCATTCAAGTATCGGTGCTGCACCCTTTGAAGCTCTTTATGGCAGAAAATGCAGATCGCCCGTGTGTTGGGCTGAAACGGGTGAGAAAGGACTCACTGGGCCGGAAATTATTCATGATACCACAGAACGAATTATACAAATCAGAAAACGGATAGCCGCAGCACATGACAGACAAAAGAGCTATGCCGACAAACGCCGTAAACCTTTGAAGTTCGAGGTAGGCGACAAGGTACTATTGAAGGTATCTCCCTGGAAAGGTGTGATACGCTTCGGAAAGCGTGGAAAGTTGAATCCTCGCTATATTGGTCCTTTTGAAATTATCGGGGAAGTAGGCCCGGTGGCCTACCGTTTACAACTCCCTGCCGAACTCGATGGAGTTCACAACGTATTTCACGTCTCAAATCTGAAGAAATGTCTGCCTGAAGACACCGAGATAATTCCTTTGGAGGAATTGGAAATTGATGAACATTTGAGATTCATTGAGCAACCAGTAGAAATCATGGGACGCGAGGAGAAAGCCCTCAAACGTAGCAAGATTCCGATCGTCAAGGTGCGATGGAACTCAAAGCGTGGACCTGAATATACATGGGAACGAGAGGATCAAGTGAAGAAAAAGTACCCTCACTTGTTCGAGCAAACGTCCACAGAAACTCAAGGTATGATTTAATTTTGGGGACCAAAATTCCTGTAACAGAAGGAGGATGTGACGACCCTAAAACTTTCGCTTTCTTTCCCCAGCAACGACGACAACTGATGCTGCGAACGCTACAACACTAGAATAATTTTCGGGACGAAAATTCCAATTTCAAGGGGATGATGTGACACCCGAGAATTCCAAGGTTAACTTCCGTTAGACAATCTCCGTTAGTTACGATATAAGTGTTAACTTAGTAACTAATGCATAACTAGGCCGAATACGTCCACGACCTTTGGTTGATCACCGAACCCGCCCATATGTGTTATGTGTTCATTTATTTATGTCATTATGTGCAATGTGATTTAAACGCATGATTTAATATTATGAATAGCATGACAAATTGTAAATCCTTGATTATGTGAAAATTGCCCTATTTTGGTAACCAGCGAAACTACCGAGCGAAACTACAGATTCACCCGGTAGCTAGCTAGACTGATTGACCTGTACGAGTTCAGGGCCAGTTTCGCTTGGCCAGCGAAACTGCCAGCGAAACTAGCCTCTGATATAAATAATCTTAATAAACCCTAGTTCTCCTATTTGCCTCATTTACACAAAAACACACACATTCTTCTCTGGAAATCTGGTCAGCCGAAAACCACAAAGAGAAACCAAGATCTCAGCCTCAAGACAACATCCATTCGATTCCTTGATCGAATCGTGAGTCCCAAAACCTTCCTTTATGCCATTTCTATGTGTTTTTTATGTGTTTCTTCATAAAGCATGCTTAAACCTTCATGATATTGTTAGATCTTCTGTAGGAATGCTTAGTAATGCTAGATCTATCATAAAGTTTGCAACTTTACGTTTGAAATCCAACCATGATAGAGATTTATGCCATTTTAGCCATTTTAGGGTTTTACATGCATTTTGGTGATTTGATGATAAAAACCCATGATTAAGGTGTTAAAGCTCACTGATTTATGTTGGTAAATGGTTATGAATGCTAGATAATGAATTACATGTAATATGGAAGCTGTTAGCTTGATTTTTAGGCTGATCCGTATGTTTTTCGCGACCAGCGAAACTGTCATGTTCTCTGGGCGAAACTGTCCAGCGAAATTATGCATATCTTCAACCAGCGACACTATGCAGCGAAACTGCAGTGTCGCCGGGTAAACCAACCAGACCAGCTCGAGCGAATCTACCGAGCGAAATTCCCTGAACGAAAGTTCAAACCAGTTTCGGGCGAAACTAGGCTAGCGAAACTGTGCCAACAGTTTCGAGCGAAACTAGCCTAGCGAAACTGTGTCATCGGGTATTGCCTAGCGAAAGTGCTGCCCGTGCACACAGCGAAACTGACCAGCGAAACTGCTGGCGAAACTGAGACCAGAATCCAAACTTGTGCAATTTACTTGAATGTTATGCCATGACTTACATGATTATGCTATGATGAAACATGCTATGATTTCTGTAATATGTGAACCCTTGTTTATGATCAACCAACGTTAAGTAAAGATTAGACACAAAACTAATACTTAAGACCTAAACGTGTTCATAGGTCTTCGATAAGCAATACTTGGATTATTAGCAAGTGTAGCAGTGCAACCAAAGGTGAGTTTCACTAACCTGATTTCCGTGAACCCGTTTGGGTCACACCGAATAACTAAATGAAAAACAATGCTGACAACTTCGAGAGTGCAGGCACCTCCCTGATGAACTTGAAAACCTGGAGTGCGCGGCACCCACTTGATGAACTTGAAGTGCTTTATGAGAAGCACTTGCGAATTACCAAAACAACGATTTCTAAAACGAAACTGAAAACACTTTTGAGATTCATGAGAATCTGGTAAACCGTTTTAATATGGCTAGTGTAGGTTAAAGTCTAAACCACATGATATCACATGATTTCTAAGGATGCCTTGAAAACTTAAAAGTCCTCAACTAAATTGTACCATTAATTGTAAAGCGAGGGGATGTTGGGTAGATCTACTGGAGTTTGACAAACTCCGCCCCGTGGCACGGGGAGTGCACGGAGGTACAATATCAGCCTATCTGACCGTGATCCCGAGAGGACACGGGGGAGGCAAAACCGCGATGACGTAGGTCCGCAGAACTGATGGCACGGCCACTACAATAATTTATGGTCAGCTTTGGTACACACTTCCTTAGTGCATGGAACAACGGATTAGCTACCCGCGATATCGGTTGAGCACTTTAACTATACGAAACTAGTACATACCCGATAACGTAGGTTACGGACAATACTTTTACTAAACCACAATAATATGATTTTGATTTTCACAAGCATTGCTTTTCACAAATAAATTGTACGTAAGAATACGTTTACACAATTATGATTATGAGACTGGGCCACTGCATGACAAGCCCACTGTGAACTCACCAACCGTTAGGTTGACACTTGCGTGGTTTAAACTTTTGCAGATCGCTAAGGAGTATCCGGAGCGGGTTGGCATGGCACATGAAGACTTTTATTTTAATTAAACTAGTTGGGAATTTGAATTTGAAACAATGATTTGTAAAGCACGTGGTTAGTGCTAAGATACTAATGTTTTATTCCGCTGCGTAACTTTTGAAACTGTTTGAAATGAATGTTTTGAACTTTACTCTGATTCGTTTAGTATTTGTAACTAATGGTTGTGGTCCTGGTGTGGTCGCACCCCTTAACGGTATAAACTCCGTTAGTGGTTAATTTGGGGGTGTGACAGTTATCGTTGTGATTGAATCATGCAGTAGTAAGATCCGTTCAGGTACTTACATATCCTAATTATATCGGATCAATTTCTTGTATTTTTCTGTTTTTCTCCCTCTTAAAATGAAAACTCTATTTTTGGATTTTTCATTTTAACAAAACACAAAGACACTATTTTTTGTATTTTCAATTTTCTCCCCCTAAACTACAAACAAAATACATTAAAGAAAGAAAATTGACCTTTCGACATGGATACCTTTCTGGTTTAACTTTCTAAAAAATTTCAGTTTTTGAAATTGGATATCACTTGGAATTTAAATTAGTTTAGCGTAATACGTCTCCATCAGCAACCATTCAATCACCGATGGGTCTTCTAAAAGTACCTGCATACTGGTCAAACACATTAGTTTATAAATGACCCGAAGCGAATCGTTTCTGGTCGACCAGTGTCCTAATTTCGTTTTGAAACCACTTTAGGTTTCCAGATTTGTGATGTTGGTAAATCAGTATTTGATGAACCAGTCACATTTGAGTGTGACGAACAACCTACATAAGGAACATTTAGAAATTTAGGAATAAATCTTCCTTGATTTTTAGAAAATGTAGGTTGATATTCATCAAATACTCTGCCATATTCATCAATGAATCATTGTTTGGCAGATTTACCAACATGTGAAACCTTTCCTCTTCTTTGTGTAGAAACAGCAGAAACCGGACAATCTTGTGCCATGTGCCCTTTTTCGGCAATTATAACACAAGCGATTGTTTACATTTCGCCTTCTTGGAATCTGCAAAGCCTCACAAAATATAGCATCTCCAAAATGATCTTAAAAATTATCAAATACCTGAAATCGATGATCATGTACCCATTTTGATGTTGGGCTCTTTGAAGTAGAATTTGATCCTCCAGAAGAATATTTAGAATGTTGCTTCTTCTTGTCTTCTGATCATTATGTTTCACATATACTTTCGCTATCTTCTGAGAATCCACACAATGAAGTGAAAACTCCTTATCAGAGAAAATTTGATCTGAACCTTTGAGTTTATAAAATCTTTTTAGCATTAAAAACATCTTTCTTGATTTGTTTCAGATTGACTTTCCTCAACTTTTGTTGTTTTTAACCTTGAGTCCCATCAACTTCAACATTCTTAGTCTTGAAACCCAAACCAACATGTTTACCTAAACTCTTCTCTTCAGAACCAGAAGATTTATGTACGTTCTTTGCAAGACGAAAAAATTCCGCTTTAACTTCTTTAACATTCTTGCGTTCATAGAAAATTGTTTCATCAATAGCAGTCCTCTCAGTTGAACTTGCTGATTTCTCTTCTTCGGTAGACGAAGAATCAGACATAACCTTTTCAGTTTATGTTCTTTCTGTGACTACACTACCTTTTCCTCATCAGATTTCTTATCAACAAATTTAGAATAATCACAAGTTTCTACCTTTTCCTTCTGGTCATTCACACCTTCTTTGCGAGTACCCGGTGATTGAGCATTGATGCTTGTAGAATTCTGACCATGATACAATTCAGGATTTTGCAATTGAGTTGTTGACTTAATTGAAGTCATCATTTCCATCTATCTAGCATGAAGCTTTCCGGTTAAATCATGAAATGATAATGCTGAATACTCTTTGTCATGAGTAAGCAACAACACATAATTCTTCCACTTCTCAGGTAATGCTTCCATCAGTTTCTCTTTCATTTCCTCCCTAGTCTTCTCAATGTTAACCACTTTCATTTCACTAATTAGATGTGAAAATCTGGATACAAGAGCAGTGATATTTTCTTTCTCATAGTGTTGAAAGTTTTCAAACTCTTTATTCAGTACCTTTCTTCTGCTCTTCTTGTATTGATCATTGCCTTCACATCTCGCCGATAAAGCATCCCATATCTATTGTGACTTTTTGCAAGTACTAAACTGATGCAACAATTCAGTAGGCAAAGCCATCGTAAGATAACCAAATCTTTTTATTCAAGTTCATAAAGCTTCCTCTCAGCTTGATCAAAAGTATGAACTTCTTTGAAATCTCCTTGATCAGTTGGATGTGTGTAAAGCTTTTTAATTGGAATCAACAAATTAATATCATTGGTGCTGATATATGCAGAAAATCGTTGTTTCTAATTTTGATAATCCTCCAAACTTCAACAATTTGGGAACTTTCTGAGTTGTTCCAATTTCATTATTAAAGTTTAGCATTGTTTGCATCGCACTTTGCATAGCGGCAAATGCATGAAAATCCGACATCTTTTCCGAAATATGATGCTTCAAAAACTTCAAACTAAAAAACAAAGATCTTAAAAGCTATGCAGTTAATACGGTAAAAATTCGAAATACGGTCGAGGACCGATATACGGGATATCGGTTATCTCGGTAAAATATCGGTGAGATATCGATCATTTTAATATATAGTTATATACATTAAAATTATATATATATATAATATATAATATAGTTAAACATAATAATATTGTTGAAATTCCCTTATAATACATTAAGAAGTTTAAGTTGCAAGTCTTTATGCAGCATGTACAAGTGATTGTAGCATGTTTGAAAGATGGATGTACAAGTGTTATTCCTTTCGGTACAAGCATTTGTGTTTTCACATAGAAGATGTCGACATTGTGTACTGCATATAGTACAATCTTTTTATTTCTTTTTTGACTAAAGAAAGATTTGCTTAATTTACCTATCAACATCATCTTCTATCTCTTTCACACCCACACCACAAAATTATATTATATTTAATGTGTAGTGTGAACACAATCACATACCCTAAATCAATCGGAGATTTGAAGACGATGAAGGCTTCAATTTCAATCGGAGATTTCGAGCGACGAAGGCTTCAACTGGAGATTCAAGCCTTCAATCGAAGATTCAAGGCTTCAATCGGAGATTTGAGCCCTCAGTCCGAGATTCCGATGTCAACAAAACGGCCAGCGGCGAACTTCCGCCTAACGATCAAGCCTTCTATCAGAGATTCAAGCCTTCAATCGGAGATTCAAGCCTTCAATCGGAGATTCAAGGCTGATTCAATGCTGCGATCAGACTTTATTCGGCCGACTAACCCCACAAAAACAACCGACCGTATTTTTACAATTTATCACCGAATTTTTGTTCAAAAAAACGGCGATATATCGGGCTATACGGCCGATATTATCGCTACCGTATTTTTAACCGTATTTTGCACCGATATTTTCCCCTGTGTCCGATAACCGATATCCCACCGATATCCCGGTGGGATATCGGCCGAATTAACTGCCCAGCTTAAAAGCGGGTTTTGGGGGTGAAACAAGAGGGTACTAGCCGTTAGGCAAGTAAAAGTGTAGATATCATCGAGACGGTCGTTTTGGCTGGTATGAGCTCCCGTAACCCTTAACGGAACTCAAGTTACGTCAATTTTAGTGAACACCACTTTTCTGCCAGTGGACCAAGTAGCGGACCAAGATAACCAACGTACCAATGACCTTCAACGGATCAACAACGTACCAAACCTTTAACGTACCAAGAACCGGAACAACCAAATCAGCGTACCAGTGAACTCAGCATACCAGTTTGGTATGGCGTAACTGACTCCGGACCAAACTATAAATGTCGCATACCACGGATGAAGATTGTCTTCCGTACCAACTAGCATACCAACAAGCGTACCAACATCTGGTTGAAGATTGCCTTACGTACCAAGTGACGTACCACGGTGTTCATCCGGCATACCACGTCATTCTAGACTAATTTTTTAGAATTTGACTGTTTTGAGTTGTAATATGCTAGAATAGGTTGTGAAAACGCACTAGGAATGTTTTGAAATCAATTTTAGCACAAAAAACACTTAGATTTAAACTGAATTGATGATTACTGAAGAAACCCAAACTTTCTCTCACTAGAATTTCGAAAATGGATCAAAACATAGCAGTAGAGCAACCTGGATTGCTCTGATACCACTTGAAAAGACGTGGAATGATCTTACTACTGCGTGAATCAATCAATCTAGTGAACACGATAAAGTAAATAAGAGTTTTCTTATTAAATCACTTGAATATTACAAAGAACTCTCTCTGGTTTCTATTTCTAGAACATACATACAGAAGGTGTAGAATGACATAACTCATAAGCTAACATTCAAACACGAACTATTTATACCTAACATATACTGGCAAGCGTACCATTCAACGTACCATTCGTACAGGTGTACCATTGATACGGCGGACCATCTTGGTACACTGCCCCCTAAGACTCCAAACTACCACGCTCATTTAGATACAATACACGAGACACTTCATAGGATGGACTATGCTATAACACTTAGTGTCAACTAACCAATGGTTAGGAGCCAACTAACCAAATGGTTAGCTGAATGATTAGATGGGCAGCGAACCATTTGGTTAGCCAGATGGTTGGCAGCGAACCAGTTGGTTCGCTAGTTTATTGGTTAACCGCTTAGTTGAATACTATAAATACTTTGTGTTAGGGGGAGTTTAAGACTTCAGATCATTGAGTCATTCCTAATTGTGTGTAATCTGTGATGTTTTCTCTCTCTAAATCTTGTAAATGCCTGGACGGACCTTACTACTGCATGATTCGGTCAATCGAATAACAACGAGGTAAATAAAGCTTTGCTTTATTGATTCACTAAGAGAAAATACAAGGATTCTAGAGAGAGAGAAAGAGAACACACTCACTTTCACACAGTTAAGAGATTAGGAATGACAGAACTAGCTAAATCTCTCTAACACGAACTATTTATACTTACCATTAAGTGCAGTGTACCAACCCACGTACCAGTTGGTACGCCCGTACCAACTGGTACAGCGGACCATATAGTATGGCCCCTAATGGTATGATGACTATTTGACTCACAAACTCGCTCAAATCTAGATACAATACACGAGACACAATGTAGCATAGAAATATGCTCTAACAAACTCCCCCTTAATGTGTAGTGTATCTAGCTATCCATCTATCTAACTAGACTTCAGTCTGCAATCTTCACCATCGCTGCGTCTGATTTTCAACTTGAAATCTTGTTCTTGTAAATGCCTGGATGGACCTTACTGTTGCATGATTCGGTCAATCGAATAACAACGAGGTAAATAAAGCTTTGATTTATTGACTCACTTAGAGAAAATACAAGGATTCTAGAGAGAGAGAGAGAACACACTCAGTTTCACACAGTTAAGAGAATAGGAATGACAAAACTACTGTTTATACTTACCATTAAGTGCAGCGTACCAACCCATGTACCAGTTGGTACGCCTGTACCAACTGGTACGGCGGACCATATATTACGGCCCCTAATGGTATGATGACTGTTTGACTCACAAACTTGCTCTAATCTAGAAACAATACACGAGGTACAATGTAGCATAGGAATATGCTCTAACCACTTAACGTGTACTGTATCTAGCTACCCATCTATGTAACTAGACTTCAGTCTGCAATCTTCGGCATCGTTGCATCTGATCTTCAATTTGAAATCTTGTCAGAAATAGAGCTTGCATGGCTGGATCATTCTTGAACAGTATTTGAACTTCAAGATCCACTTGTGAAAGATATTACATACTCCCCCTTTCACCATGCTTGAGTCTTGTCACACAGAACCTGCAATTTCAGAAGAAAGAAACACGACTTTCTTTTCTTTTGAAAATTAATTTAATCTTGGCTCAAAACTTCTCTTCGAGAATCCAAAATATAGTTTTGAAATCATAAATTTTGTATCTTGTATCGATCGGTCGAAAACAAATAAGAAACAAAATCTTTTTGGCTTTTTGAAACTTTATATCAAAACACACCAATTTTTTTTAATTTTTTTTATTTTTCTAAGTTTATGCTGAAACACATCTAGAATCTTTTTGGATTTTCATATATGAAATATAAATGCAATACAGAAATGAAATACTAATCACACACTATTTTTTTCTTTTGTGAGAAAGATCACGACTTGGGATCATATTGGACATAACATGCTGAACTACACTTCAATTTCAATTACTTCAGCACACAAGTCATGTCGATTGCTGGTATAATTTGTCCATCATAAACTCAGGCACAATCATACTCATAACATCTGGATATGTTATTATATTGATTAGATTTTCTTTGACCAGTGTACCCAACTCTATCAGACATACACAGATATGTATTCGCTTATTACACTTTGTGACTTCACTTGTGATTTGACACATAGTGATTGAATTCATGATTTTGTTAACTATGTTCCATGCAAAAAGAAATAAGAACGTTAAATCGTATAACCCAACAACACTCAGGTTGGAACTCCCGTACGCGTAGAGAAAGTCCGATGAGTTATACCAAACACCAAAGAAAATAAAGCAGAACTTCAAACGAACAACAATAAGGTCGGTCTTGTGGACACGCAGAGAAAGTCCGATCGTTTGACAAAATAAAGAAAATCAAACAAGTTTAAATCTTTGCAAAATGAACACATGTTTATACAGTGACTTCTCATTTTTCTTTTTCACACATCTTTTTCTTGATATCTTGAAATATGTTTCATGATGTTGTCCACTTGGTCAAGCATTAGTATTAAAAGTATATCACATTTGAATACTTTCTGATTTAATGCCGAGTCTACCAAGCACATCGAATAATGATCTTATGGATTTTTCATAGAGTTTATCCATGAACCAGACACATGAGCCAATGTACCATCATTTCCCATTCATGTTGGATACAATTTCTCATTTTTTAAAGTTTTTGTATTTTCTGTTTTTCAATGTTTTTGTATTTTTCCATTTTCTCCCCCATAAAATGAAAACTCTATTTTTGTATTTTATTTTAACAAAAACACAAAGACACTATTTTATTTTATTTTTTTAATTTTCTCCCCTTAAACGACATACGAAATGTAAAATAAAGAAAATTGACCAACTGATACTAATAACTTTAGTTTAAGCTTTCAGAAAAAAAAAGTTTCAGTTTTGTAATATGAATCAATGAATTAAGTTACGCAGGTAACTCCGCTATCAGTAACTGCTTGAAGCTTTGAACTTCACAATCAGCAACAGGCTTTCTTGAATTACATGCACACTGGATTTAAAAGATTAGTATTCAAATGACCCGAAGCACACAGCTTCTGATTGACCATTGTCTTCATTAAAATCATTTGAAGCTTTGTAGACCACCTTAGGTCGCCACTGCAATTTTTCTTTATCAGTTTTAACTGAGTCATCATCCTGTGATGAACCACCGACGCTAGAATCAAATTTAAAAAATTATTTCATTTTAGATTTAGTTTTGGAAGGTGGGGACTCAGTTAAAACCCTACCTGATTCATCCATAAATGTGGCAGATTTTTTAGAAAATGTTCTTTTGGCAATTTTAAGACAATCTTGTGCCATGTGTCCCTTTCGGCGATATTGATAGCACAAACGATGTGATCGTTTAGATTTTGATGTGCCCTGAAATGGATGACACCTTTCATCAGACTTATAATCATCAGAATAATCATCAAAAACCTGAAACCTATTTGTATGCACCCAGTTGGAAGTAGGACTTCGAGTTATGGAATTCGATCCAGATGATGAAGAATCTTTGAATTGTTGACCAGCCCCGGAAGAACTTTCAGAAGATTTCTTCTTTTGTTGTTTACCCGCGAATCCTTTTTCCATGGTAGAAATGAGCACCCGAGCCAAATGATAAATTTGTTCCAAATTGGTATCCTTCTTTTCTTTTGGAATCTTCTTGGGCATATTCTTCTTATCTTTCTTCTCCAATTTCTTACCCTCACTACCTAAACCTGAACACTCATAACCTAGTAGCTTTGACAAATCAATTTGAGAACTAGAAGGACCAGTTTTAGCAGCCTGGGTAAATTTAGCTTTAATATCCTACAAATTGTTAGCTTCTACCTGTTGGGTTACGACAGTGGCATTCGGGTCTTGGTAATAGCAATTTTTTTTATTTGGAAATAATTATTTATGGTAAATAATTATTTAATCAATTACCAAGTAAATTAAATTTAAATAATTAAATTAACATTTAATTTAATACGCAGCGAAAATGTTTTAATTTACTAACGCGAAAATCAGTTAATTAACGTAAACCAAAGCAATAGGATTCGACAATCACCAAACGCGCAAACACCAAAAACGCGTTAAACAAAATGCGACACAATCATAAATATATAAACGATTAAATCTAAACTAATAACAAGTTTAGATATTAAACCTGAGCGGTGATTCAAACAAACGCTTGAGACACCGGAAGTCAACGGGTGACGCTAGGGTTTCGCAGAGCGTGATTCGTCTGACGAATCTGACTTTCCTCGCGGATACGGATTTACCACGCGGTGAATCAGGCACCGAGAAAATCTCGTACGTCGGATCGGGTGCGAACTAGGGTTTGCGGACGACGAGCGAACACACCACACGGTGGTGGTTCGCGACGGGGTATGTCGGCGATAGGACCGGCGATGGTGGCGGCCGGCGGGGCGGCGACGAGGTGCGACGGGCGGCGGCGGCTGTGGCCGCGACTCGCTGCGGCGGCTCGGTGAGGGGCTGCGGCGGCGGTGCGGCTACGGCGGCGGCGAGAGAGGATGGCGCGCGGCGGCGGCGGGAACGACGGGGCAGCTGCGGTGGCGAACTCCGGGAGGCGGCACAACGGTGGTGTAGGATTAGAGTTCTCACGAACGGACTGTCGGAGAACAAGGGATGGCGGCGGCCGCGTGGATGCCGTCGGCGTCGGATTCGAGAGAGGGAGAAGAAGGGGGGGCGAAAATTCTCTCTAGGAGGATTAGGGTTTCGCCTCTCTTGATCAGTTATATTTATAACTGATTAAGTTTCCGATTAGTCCCTCGAATTTATTTAATCCTTAATCGAACCACTCAATTTGTGAGATTAACATTTAATCCCTTAAATTATTGTCGCTTGCCGAGACTTAACGAATATTAGTCAAATACTAATTCGTCAATCGTCGTTTAAGACGTAAATGATATTTAACGTCTTTTGTCGCTTAATTAATCTTAATGATTAATGATAATTAACTAATTAATTATTTATCTATTAAACCATTTAATAAACAAATAATTAATTCTTCTGCGAATTTGCCGGTTATAAAAGTAAGCAGACTTTAAAACCCGTTGCCTCCGGTGTAACTCTTACGGGTCTTGACCGGGTCGGGTACTTGATTTAGTCGGGTCTGGACACCTAAATCCAACAGTCTCCCACTTGGACTGAGCGCGACTATAAATCAAGAAACAGTCAGAGGTGCTCTAGCTACACGTGGCTGTCCCAACCAGTCATGACACTTCAAGTCAAAACAACCAAGGCATATCAATAAACTTGTGATATAGTTTAGACTTATGGTATTTGTAAAGTCATCAGATCCTTTATGTATGAGACATCAATCGAACCAGAGACATGGATTTATTCATTCTCTTCCGTGTTCGATCATTGTATTTCTCGTTTTTCTGTTCGAAGTGGTCCAATAAAACACACAGTAAGTTTGGGTAAGGCCTTACACTTAACACTTGGAACTAACGAGAAGGCCCACGATGTCAAACTGTCGCATTATTAATGCAAGAGCACAGAATCCCATTTTGACTACATACAACTCCCACTAAACTTCAGATACATTCCCAAAAGTAACTGTTTTGGCTGGCAGTTACGCTACAGCGTTAAGCTACAATCAAAGAATGTTCTTTGGCAGACGGGAGGCCGCTCATGTATCTCAGGTCGAAGGATACTGTTGAGTATACCATCAATCAGAATTGTCTTATAATTAAATCCATGAAGACACTCTGATGCGAGTTACGTCCTGACGTCATTCTCTAATGAGGCCTTGTGAGTCTGGAAGTCAACACCTTGAGTCCAGAGTCAGAATAGTCTTGCTTCAGGCGTTGCTCCCACAATGTCTGATCGACTACGGACCTTTAGAATATTAACGAAATACTCATGGATAATAAAACGTATAAAATTCGAACGCGTTACGCAGAATTCAGACTCTCGTCTAACAGCTTAGAGGAGGTCGAATGATATGGTGCAAACGATAGTGTTCGACATCCAACACTAAAATCGAATATCGATGCGATGCAGAATTCACGTACTACGCAGTAGTGTAATTTCGCTGATCCAACCCGATCATTGAAATTATGAATTCACTATCATATGCTCGTGTTTCGTTTTAGGATTGCCTAATGTTAGTTGTTTCTTAAGATTCAGTGTTTGTCTTGAACAATGAGTCTTCTTAAGTGAATCGAACTTGTGACAATGAAGTGCCCTTGGTAAGCTCATGTATGACTGTGTTATCACTTGAGCACATTAACCGACTATTTACAGAGTCGAATTAACCCTTTGAATGTTTTATGGCATTCTCAGTTCAGATTCAATTAAGGTGGCTATTAATGTTCAACGAGTATATTTGATACTCTTGTTAATGAACATATCGATGATTTCCACTCTGGCTTATCATCCCACTTGTGTATCACATGTTTTGTATCCCTTTCAGGTTGTGTGATCAGACAAAATTGTTCTGATTTAGTTTTGTTTGTTCTATTAAAAGCTGACACAACCTGGGGATAAGCAACAAAATCTTTGGGCTTGGTCTCACGGCCAATTTTTGTGTTAGGCACACGAATTTTAAATCCAGTCACTTTTTCATTTGATTCAGAAACATTTTTTAACACTGGTACAACTATTCGTTTTGACTTGGATGTTTCAAGTTCTGACACAAGTGCCATTACATCATCCTTAGGTAAATAAACACTAGAACTACTAGACACGTGACTCTCTTCCACTCTCTGACATTCTGCATCCTCCTTAGAAATGTCTTTGATTTCTACTTCATCTGCACAATAAATAGATACATCAGAAGAGCTCACACAATTATTCAGAGAAGTCTTTGATGGACCTGCTTCACACGTGTCTGTCATCACTCTATTCTTATCACCCAACCCATAAGTCATGTGTTTTTCATTTTCTATTTCCTCTTCTGTCATAGGCTTCACTCCAACCAAGTCACTATCTAAGGGAGGTCCTTCTTCATGCATTTCCGATGCAGATCTATCTATCTGATCCTCCTCCAAGATCATTCCTATAACATCTCTAGTTTTATCTTGAGGAACATCGTTCTTGTTTGCAAAGCTAATTCCTATGCCACCTTTGTCCTTACCCATTCTAACGTCAGTTATGCATGTGTTCAGAGATTTACTAGCCTGTAACATTCTTTTGCTTCTCATAAGATTCATATCAAGCTTCACCTGCAACTCATTGTTTTTATGCTTAAGGTCATCTATCTGCTTACTAAGCTCAGCTATTTCTAACTTAGCGTTGTCATATAGATAAGCGTTCTCAGTTGCTAGTTTCTTATATTTCACTATGTCTAATTTCTGGGCTTTAACCTTTTCTTCATTCTTTTGCCATCTACCCTTAAATGAGCTTCTTTCACATTTTACCTCAAACAATTCCAATTGAAATTTTTTGCAAAATTGTCTAAGACCAGTAATTATACGATCACAAGTAGGGTTAGAACATACCTTGGTGTGATCTGCTGCTAAAGCTTCATTTTCCTCCATCGGGCTCTCCTCAGGTTCATCTTTAGTCACAACAAAAGCATGCTCTTTATCTTCATCCCTTTCCATGGCAGCAATCATTGCATAAGACATACTAAACTCTTTCAATTGAGGAGTCCAATCATAACCGCCTCCTTCCTGAACAACCAGAGCCTTTGCTTCAACCTTACCTTTGACCTCAGCAGCATTCTTCTCTTCGACCTTCTCTTTCTTAGGCTTAGTACACTCCCTAGCAAAATGCCCGTATTCATCACAATTGTAGCACCTCAGCTTGCTTTTGTCAAACCCCATCCTTATCTTGTCTTGATCTTTCCAGACGCTTCTCCCTGTCTTTGCCATGAATTTCTTTGCTCTGAAGACTGCCATAGCCATCTGCCATGAGACATCCGACATCTCAACATCTCAACATCTTCAGGATTTATCTGGTTCAGCTCACCAGACAACATATCAGTAGGCACAAGAGTTCCGGCCATGAGAGCATGGTAGCTGTTCATAAAACCCATACCAAGAGCAAAATTTGGAATCATTTGTATCATCAGGGTTGACATTTCCACTTGAACTTCCTTGAGGTTGAGCCACAAACGCAGTTGACTTTGCGACTGAGCTTGATCCATTTGTTAGGACAAGTTTCTGTGTGTGGTCGTTACTGTACGAATAGAATAGATTGAATGTATAGGGTTTATTGTATATGGTGATGTCAACATATCAACCAGCGTACCAGTTGGTACGCCGGACCAACTGGTCCGGCGGATCATGTGGTACGCCAGCTGGTTTCCTATAAATAGGATTGGTATGTTGATCATCTCCAAGTTTGTTCATTTCATTCTGTGTGGTCTGTGTGAGAGAGAGGAGGTTCTGTCCAAACCTCCTCCAGAGCTTAATTGATGTATACTCTCTCGGTATTGTAATCATTTGACTATAATTGAATGACAAACTTCCGTCTCTATCATTCTATGATCTGGAAACGATCCATATACGGTTTTACAACTGGTATCAGAGCCGTTGGTTCAATTTCCAGATCTTGTTCTTGAGTTTTTGAAGTTTTTGAGACGTTAAATGGCTGATTAGGTGTGATTCAGTGTCGTTTTGCTTGATTTTTGTTCAAACGAACCTTCCTGAATCATTTTCGCACCTAACAGTGGTGTTTGATTGAAGAAATTCGACAACAGTTTGAATCTGGAGTGAAATTTCAAAATTTCACGTTTTTGAGGTCTGATCCGCTGCTGGTCCGCAGCTCATCCGCCAGGCAATCTTCAACCGCCGGATCAATTGATTCATCCGCCGGATCAGATGTTCAGGAAGACAATCTTCAACGTGGTCCGGAGCAGTTTCAGCGTATCACATCTGGTCCGCCGTACCACATCTGGTCCGCCGTACCAAATCTGATCCGCCGTACCATATCTGGTCCGCACCTGGTCCGCCGGTACGAGTCTGATCCGCTGGTAAAGTTGGTCTGGATTTTGGTCCGCTGATAATGATTTGGTCCGCTGAAGCTTCTGATCCGCCGCAGATTTTCGGATGAATTTTTAGTGAAGCAATTTTGTTCAGAAAAATTTTTTTCGCGCTGACCTGGCAGCACGGCCCCAGCCAGGGGCTCTGCCCCTTGGACCCCGCCAGGGGCTGCCGCCCCTTGGATCCCGCTTCTCGGGGGCGCTGCCCCCGAACCCCCGTTAATCAGTAATCAACATCTGGGGGTTGTTTTCGGGAATGGGGAGAGGTCGTGGGAATTTCATTGATTTAAATCAGTTATCGAGTTTACCCTTGATTCGATAGCTGTGGGTTATTATAATTGAAGATTTACCAGATTCTTATGCTTATCATGAATTAGTCGTCGAATTTCAAGATTGTGTTGTTTGTTGGTAGTCATTGTTTTTGAGGATGGACAGAGATCCAAAAACACGTGTTTTCTGATGATGGACAGAGATTCAGAGACATGGATATGATTACACAAACGGAAAAATATGGAAGAATTGAATATGTCACTTGTTTAGGGGGAAATTGAGACCCTTGAAAATTTCAACGTTTCACAATTGAAAAAGTGAATATTCAAAAGCAATCAATTCGGAGATGATGGTGATTTTTGATCTTCATGGAAAGGTGGTGTATTCTGATGTTCGTGCAAACCGATATGTCAAAGTTTTCGATGATGGTTTGGAACTCTCTAATCAAATGCCCGATACATTGTTAAGTCATGAAGTTGACGTTATAGCCTTTGATTGTTGATATATTGGGATGGATTTCATTCTGAGGGGGAATTTCTATGATTGAAGATGCTGATCGTGTCTGTTTTCATCAAGATCAGAATGTATTACAATTCGGTGAAGATTGAAGATTTCTGTCAAAATGTAGTGATGTTTAAGAGATCTTAAACAATTGCCGGGAACGACTAATGAAGTGAACCGTTATCTTTTGCCTGATGTGGAAGTGTTTGAAGCGAGGGGGAACTTTATTGATTGTGGTGATTGTACAAGATTCTGAACTGTGTCCTGCATACCTGAAGTTTCGGTCAAGGGGAGTTTGCTGAAGATAGAGGCGTCTACAGCAGACTGACTGAAGATTGCTTGAAGTTAAAGATTTACATTCGACAGTAACGTCCAAGGGGGAATTTGTTAGGACAAGTTTCTGTGTGTGGTCGTTACTGTACGAATAGAATAGATTGAATGTATAGGGTTTATTGTATATGGTGATGTCAACATATCAACCAGCGTACCAGTTGGTACGCCGGACCAACTGGTCCGGCGGATCATGTGGTACGCCAGCTGGTTTCCTATAAATAGGATTGGTATGTTGATCATCTCCAAGTTTGTTCATTTCATTCTGTGTGGTCTGTGTGAGAGAGAGGAGGTTCTGTCCAAACCTCCTCCAGAGCTTAATTGATGTATACTCTCTCGGTATTGTAATCATTTGACTATAATTGAATGACAAACTTCCGTCTCTATCATTCTATGATCTGGAAACGATCCATATACGGTTTTACAACATCTATTCTAACTAAATCTCTAGTCTTCAATCTTCAACAATGTTGCATCCGATCGTCAACTTGAAATCTTGTCAGAAATAGAGCTTGCATGGCTGGATCATTCTTGAATAAATCTTTGACCTTCAAGATCCACTTGTGAAAGATATAACAACCTCCCCCTTTACACCATGCTTGAGTCTTGACACACAAAACCTGCAACTTTAGAAGACAAAAATGCGGATTTTCTTTGAATTTCCAAAAATAATTTAATCTTGGTGCAAAACTTCTCTTTGAGAATCCAAGATATCGATTTTGAAATTTTGATTTTGTATCAAGTGTTGATCAATCGAAAACAACTAAGAAATAAAATCTTTTTGGCTTTTAGAAACTTTAGATCAAAACACACCTAAAATCTTTTTGATTTTTCAAAGCTAGGCTAAAACACACCAAAAATCTTTTTGCATTTTACTAAAATGGAAATATAAATGCAATACAAAATTACACTCTATTTTTGGTATTTTGCGAGAAAGATCACGACACGAGATCATATCAGACATAACGCATCTAGCACATTTCAATTTCGGTCTTAATCAGCATGCAAGCCAAGATAATCGCAAATACAACATTTATGTTTATTTCAGCATGCACCAATCATTTTTTATCGTTTTCAGATATGCTTAAGGTAATTTTATCATGCACTGATAACTCGGCCTCCACTCTATCAGAAATACTGGCAAATCATCATATTTATCATATAAAACCAACTTTCTTAGAGATTTAATCATCCTTGATGAGTCATGCAAAAAATAAAGCAGAACCCTAAACAAACAACAATCAGGTCGGCCTTGTGAGCACGCAGAGAAAGTCCGATTGTTTAGGAAAATAAGAAATATAAAAATAAAGCAGAAATTGTATAATCCAACAACAATCAGGTCGGTACTCCCGTACACGCAGAGAAAGTCCGATGGATTATACGAAACACCAAAGAAAATAAAGCAGAACGTCAAACGAACACCAATCAGGTCGATCTTTCGATACGCAGAGAAAGGCCGATCGTTTGACAAAATAAAGAAAATCAAACAAGTTGAAATTTTTGCAAAATGAAAACATGCATTCATCAGGATATCTCTTTATTCTATTTTTGGAATCATCACACAGCATTCATCAAGAAGCAAATAACCAAAGATCATCAGGCAAGCTTTATGTTTATATCTTACTTGCAGATATCAGATTAGTCATGCACATTCACAGATTATGCAAGTACCTACAGCCTTTAGACTTAATCTATCCATGGCAGATAACATATATGCTGATGTACCATCATTTCTCGCTTTTGTCGGATCAATTTCTCAATTTTCCATTTTTTTTTATATTTTTCTTAATTTCTCCCCCTAAAATTCAAACAAACACTATTTTTTGAATTTTCAATTTTCTCCCCCTAAAAATATGTACAACTACAAAAAGTAAACATATGAACAAGAAAGAAAATTGATCGACCAACACTGACACGTTGCAGTTTTAGTTTTGGAAAAATCGGTTGAAAAACATTTGAAAATGATATGTCATTGAAACACTAAATTAAGCAAGTTCTTCACTATCAGCAACACACGCATGACAGGTCTTCTTGAAGAAACCTGCAGACACCAGATAAAACATTAGTGGTTTTGGGATCGGCCCGAGTCAACAGCCTCGGGTCGCCCGGTGTCTTCAACATGGTCTTTGTTTGCCAAGGAAACAACTCGTGGTTTCCATATCAGAGGCGATTGAAAACTTTTCAATGACCCCACAAAATTATCAACTTGCGTCTTTGCCCAAGACGACTTACTAGCTGAATGGGACCTGAATGATTGTGGTTCATCAAAAATACGACCATTTAAATCCACATACTTAGCAGTTTTGTGCACATAAGCGTCAGTGCTTGCATTCGTAGGACATTGTGCAGCAAGGTGTCCTGGTTTACGACATGCATAACATTTCCTGTGAAAAACATTAAGGGAACTGCTACCCAGATTTGATTCAAAAATTTGATTTTTATCAACAAAACTCTTTAGATTTCTCTTGTCCTGTTTGAACACATCATGATAACCAAAAGTATTTTCTGAATCAAAAGAATCAAAGAAATCATTTGAAGAATCATACCTTGGAGGTGGACTTCGTGGAGAATAACCAGAATTATAAGAAGATCCTCCAGAATAGTAATCGGCATTCTTTGATTTGAACACCTTTTGTGTCCTTTGCTTTGACTGATTCTTGTGACCTGAAACTTTCTCTTTAGCCTTCCCCTTTGGTTGCTTCTGTGGTAGTGTTGAAACTGGTTCTTCGTTAACAACATAACCCAAGCCTTTTTGTTTATACCTTGGAATTTTTGAAGAACTTGAAGAAGATTCTGGAACTTTTCGTTCTTTAGCCTCGCTATTGAACTTAGCTTTAATATCTTTCAAGTTGTTACTTTGAAGCAAAACTTTTTCTTCTTCATTAGCACATGAAGGAACAGAATCAACTTTCTCACAAATCTTTTGCTCTTCCAAAACTTTGGAACTTGAAACAAACTTTGGAGCTTCACCCAATTTCTTCTCCCTTTTCTCAGATTTGTTTTTCTTCTTCTTTGCTGGAGTTGCAAATTTAGAATAATCTTGCAATTCAGCTCTTGGATCAAATGACACAGAAGGAGGATTTAAAATAACCACCGGAGCTGGAACAGAATGCAAGTCCTCTAATTTCTCACTATCGTCACTCTTCTCCTGATTGTAAATGTAATTCAGTAAAGTAGGAGACATAGCTGAATTCTTTACTTGTTTTTGAAGAACAAGAAGCTCAATTTTCAACTCAGAAATCTTGACTTGAGCATCCATCAATTCTTTTTGAACATGAATAAATTGATCTGACAACTCATTGTATTCTGACTTTAGTTGTCTTTTTGTATCACAAATGTCCATTAACTCAGCATGAACTTTTTCCCATTTCTTTGTGTAATAAGCAACATCTTTTGTTAAAATTCCATTCTTCTCACGAACCTGAACATTTTCATCTCTTAGCTTTGAAAGTTCCTCTTTAAGTTCTAGAACTCTATCTTGTAATTCAGAAATCACTGCTTTTTGAACATTTTCAGCAGCAGTAACGTCATCAAAAGCCTTTTGAAGTTCAACATTAGATTTCAGAAGAGATTCCACTCTAGCTGTTGATTTCTCGAATAGATTATCAAAATCTCCAATAGCATCCTTTGCTTCAGTTTCCCATTTTTCAGCACTTTGAACCAGTTCTGTATTGACTCTTTCTAAATCAGCACATCTTTGTTGTGAACATTCTAATTCAGCTTTAACAGCTTTGAGTTCTTCAGAGATCAAACCATTCTCTGCTAACAAAGATTCATATTTTTCTTGAAACTCTTTTGTCACTTCTGCGGTACCATCTTCCACAACTGTTTCACATGAACTTGTGTCTGAATCTGAATCATGTAATTCGTGACAATCAACTTCGGCAAGAAGTGCAGATTCATCAGGATACAATTTAACATATTGTTTTAGATCAGCATTATACACCATGGCAGGTGATGTCTTGTAGATAGAATCTGTAGAACTATCTGCATTGAGAGTTGCAGTTAATGCTATCTGATTCTGTCTCTCTTCAATTATTGCTATATCTCTGTCCCAATCATATCCTTCAGCCGTGTATGAAGTCAAAGCTTGTGATTTAGAATTGTTTGTTGAAGACGAGGGTGCAGATACTTTTGAATTGTTACATTCACGAGCAAAATGTCCAACTTGTGAACATTTGAAACACTTAACTTTGGATTTATCCAATCCAAGTTTTCCTCCTGGAATAAAAGATTGTTTCCCATGCTTCTTCATGTATCTCCTACCTCGTTCAACAATCATAGCAAATTGCCAATGTAAATCTAACTCGTTCAAATGATCATCATTTAACTCACCTAAGTCATTTGCAACCAAATCAACTTCTCCAAGTTTCCCAAAAATTGAACCATTTGACGATGATATAAATGCAGATAACAATGAAGCTAGATCCTCAGATGCCTTATCAGGAATTGTAGATTTTGATGATCGGTTTGGACTTGTAAAAGTACAACCTGGAGAATCACCATAACTCTCAGTTTTTCCAGCTAGAAATGCAGTAGTAGGACCTTCACTGTAAATGTTTGCCTTTTTAGCATTTATGGTAGAATCATTTTCACCACGATATGCAGCTGGATTCTGTACTTGTGCAGGCATGGATTTGTTGACACTCAACTCCATATCTCTTGCTTGTATCTGCTCAATTAAATTGATGAATGACAATTCTGAAAATTCTTTATCATGAGTAATCATCATCACATAATTCTCCCATTTTTCAGGTAATGCCTCTAGTATCTTCTCTTTCAGATCAGCTTCTTCCTTTTTAATGCCAACCAAATCCATTTCACTTAACAAATGTGAAAACCTAGTGATAAGCTTCGAAATATTCTCATCTGGATAATGCTTGAAATTGTCGAACTCTTTTCTTAAAACCTTTTGTTTGCTTTTCTTGAATTGATCATTACCCTCACATCGTTTTTGAATTGCATCCCACAATTCTTTTGCAGAAGTATACGCAGAAAATTGATGTAATAAGTCGGAAGGTAATGCCATCGTTAAAGCACCATAAGCTTTTTGTTCTGCTTGATATGCCTTCTTTTGCTCACCAGTAAGACTTTGTTGCAAAACTGGCCTTCCATTTTGTCCTGTTGGATACTCATATAGATTATTGTAAGATATCCAAAAATCAACATCATTTGCACCAACATATGCATTAAATCGTTTCACCCAACTATGATAATCTTCCAATCTGAGTAATTTTGGAACTTTCTGACTTGTTCCTATTTCATTATCATAGTTCATAATGGCTTGCATCGTATTTTGAATCGCGGAAAACGCTTGAAAATCCGACATATTTTTCGAAATATAACACCTCAAAACTTCGAACTCAAAAACGGAGGCTTTCCAAGCGGATTTAGGGGTCAAAACTTGTCGGTACTGGCCGTAGGCCGGTACACGTCCTAGATCTCGTCGATACGAACGTTTTGGCTGGTATTGGGTTCCGTAACTCTTAACGGTTCTCAAGTTACGTCAGTTTTAGTGATTAACAGTTTTAGTATTGTATCTATGTGAGAGCTTTTGTGTGTGTGACTATGAGGGCAGCGGACCAGTTGGTCTAGCGTACCAAATGGTCCGCCGGACCAGATGGTCCGGATATGGTCCGCAGCTCATTTAGTCGTACCTATAAATAGGTAACATGTGTAGAGAGTTAGAACTCTTGGTCATATCATCTACACTAAGTGTGTGTTTCCAAGGTGTGTTCTAGAGAGAGAAACCATAGCTTTGTAATTGTTCTCTTTGTGAAATCAATAAAACAAAGCTTATTTACATTCTCGTGCACTAGATCGATCGGTTCATCCAGTAGTAAGATCGTTATTGTGTTTTACACCATTTCCAGTTGACTTCACTTCATGCTTAGCCTCCACATCTTGTGACAACAGAGCTTGATTTAGTTTCCCTGCCAAACTAAGAGAGCTTATATGGTTCAACTCTCTCTGCTTGTCATCAATTAGCTTGGACTTGAGTTTGTTGATCATTTCATCAAGAGACAGCTCACTCAGCTTGTTGTTATCCTTAATGATTGAGATATTGGTGTTCCAAGACTTTGGTAAACTATTCAGCAGCTTCAAATTCTTATCTTCCAATTCTGGCTCCACACCATAGCTTGACATTTCTGCCATCAGATTCACAAACCTTTGCACTTGTGCTTCAAAAGATTCACCTTGAATATGGTTGAACAGATTGAATTTCTGTTTCAACATTTGCTTGCGACTTGCCTTAATGTCTGGATTTCCCTCATAGGCCACAATCAAAGCATTCCAGAGATCCTTCGCTGTCTTGCAGTGCTTAAATCCTTGAGCAATGTCAGGGGTTAGTGCCATGGTCATAATTGCAAACGCCCTCTCAGCCTTGTTGCATCTTTCCCAGTCATCATCATCAAACTCTTCTTCAGTCTTAGCTTTTCCAGCTTTAGCTCCTTCTCCATGTGTAGGTACATGTGGTCTATTAATCACCGCTCTCCACAATCTTAAGTCAACACTCTTCAAGTGGTTTTCAAACCGATATTTCCATTCCAAAAAGTTATCCGCTGAGGTGAGTCTAGGTGGGCGAGTGATGGATCCAATTTCAAAATCCAGCTTCTGATACATACTTGGTTCGAAATCCATTACGATAGCAAAGGGAACCTAAATCTAAAGTCCAGACGTCCAAAAACTGAGATTACGATATAAAACACTTGATTACGATCGTAAATAGCTGATTACGATCGTGAACACCATTTCCGATCAAAGCCAAATCGCAAACACCAATTCCGATTGTGAGAATCGTAAACACCGATTATGACTATCGATTACGACTCCGTATATCGTAAACACTGATTCCGATTGGAGCCAATCGTAAACTTCAATTACGATCCAAATGGTCGTAA
>JBCNJP010005791.1:0-14400 GCA_039602395.1 Deinandra increscens subsp. villosa
TGTCTCTGTCTATGGGTGAGCAGCTTAAGCACGTGCTTACAGCTTTAGCTGCTCAGGGGGAGAAAAGGCCAAATCCTGAAGAAACGTGCAGGGAAGAAGAGGATGTGATGAAGTTTTTAAATGATGATCCTGATAATCCTGAAGGTGGTGCTGGTGGTTCTGGTACTGGTACTGATGCGGCAGCCACATCATCTGCTGCTGCTGCTGGTACAACCACGACATCTCAGGGGGAGTCTACAGACAAAGAAATATATGATGTAACTCCGATATCGAGGGTTGAAATGAAAGAGGGAGAGTTGGTTAATCCTTTCACAAAAGAGCAGCTGGCAGCTATTTTTGCTCTAAATGTGGATGATGTTGAGAATGTGCCAGTTGCTGAGCCGTATAAGGAAGATGATTCAGAAGAAGAGGTGGTATTTGAAGATGAACATGTGGAAGTGGAAGATATGACGGCAGAAGAGTATCCCAATGATCCAACAATGTATGGAAATTTTTCTGATAACGACTATTCTGAAGGTTTTAATTTCTTTGGGAAAGACAGTGAGGATAAGGTTGAAACAGAGAAATCATCAGATCAACCTGAAGCGTCTGAATCTGTTAATATGTCTGAAGAAGAAGAAAAGAAGCTGTTATTTGAAGCTTGGTTAAAAGATCAAAGGGCTAAGAAACTTCCAGTTCCAGTCCAAGTTGAAAAGTCTTCAAAACCTGTTGATCAGAAAAGGTTTTTTGATAGAAAAGGAAGACAAGCGTCTGGAAAGATTATCAGCTGGATGTACGATTCTGAACTCAAATGCTATGCTATCAAGAGGGAGTTCGGGATTGTATATCTGAAGAATGCTACAAGGTTCAATACATTACCTGTTTGTGATGTGAGAGACTTGGCTAGAAGTCCATTCTTGAATCCTGGAGGAAATATGTTGGCTGCTGTGTTCAAGGAAAAGTTAATCGAAGAATGTCAAGGAAGATTTAGGTTTTTGACTCCACAAAGACCAACTTACTCTGAGCATCCAACAGATATCCATCATATCACAGGCAGACCAGTAGTGATTCTGAAATATAAGAAGCCGATTCAGCTCAAGAAAATACCTCTCAAAAGGCTTGAACAAGATTTCATCAAGACTTTGAGGTGGTGGTATTATGATGAGGTGTCTGGTGAAGCTGTTATTGTGATTCAAGAAGACAACAAGGTTGTAAGAATCTATGACCCGATGTCGTTGATAAACCTATCAAAGAATGATATTGAAAAACTACATTCTAGCAAGATTCTCTACAAACCTGAATGTCGTGATCAAGCAATGCAATTTCAGAAAGTGATAAATGTTTGTTTTGGTGGTGGGATTCATGTTGGGAATAACAGAAGACGTGATTGGAAGAAGACAGAATCAAAAGTTTCTGAAGACTAGCACAAGACAAGGGGGAGTTTGTTAGAGCATTTTATGTTGTCTAGTGCTAGATCTTGATGTTTTGAATATGTAATTTATAAGTTTGTGTTTTATGTTTCCAGCGGATCAGTGGCGGATCAGGTGATCCGCCGGACCACCTGATACGCTGGTAAGTTGGTCCGCTGGCCCAGTCTCTATATATAGGTTTCAGTTTGATTCAGAGTGTGTGAGTGAGGTTTGAGCTTTCTTAAGTGTGTGTTTTACAAAGTGTAACCTGAATACTCTGTTTACTCTCTGTTTACAAGCTGTGATCAATATAAAGAAGATTATTTACCTTGTGTGTCTGAATCCGATTGTAATAATGCACTAGCAAGATCCGTATTGTGTTTTATAAGTTGAGAAACCATATACGGATCGTTTCCAGATCATAGAATGATAGAGACGGAAGTTTGTCATTCAATTATAGTCAAATGATTACAATACCGAGAGAGTATACATCAATTAAGCTCTGGAGGAGGTTTGGACAGAACCTCCTCTCTCTCTCTCTACTCACAAAGAGTAATGACCAAACTTGGAGATGATCAACATACTAACACCTATTTATAGGTTGGATGGTCAGCGTACCACATAGGCTCCGTACCAACTGGTATGGGCGGACCACCCAGCGTACCATCTGGTACGCTGGTTAGTATGTTGACCCTCTCACATACAATAAACCCTATACATTCAATCTATTCTATTCGTACAGTAACGACCACACACAGAAACTTGTCCTAACAGATTCCCCATTGGACGTTACTGTCGAATGTAAATCTTTAACTTCAAGCAATCTTCAGTCAGTCTGCTGCAGACGCCTCTATCTTCAGCAAACTCCCCTTGACCGAAACTTCAGGTATGCAAGAAACAGCTTGCAATTTTGTACAATCATCACAATCAACAAAATTCCCCCTTTCTTCAAGCATATCCACGGTAAGAACATATCTTTAACCTAGTGGATTACCTCACCCACCGGATACGACATCAAGATGCATGTTCACTTCATTTAATCGTCATGAATAAAAAACAAAAACCACAAGCATCACCGCATTTGACAGAAATCTTTAATCTTCACCAAATTGTAATACATTCTGATCTTGATGAAAACAGACACGATCAGCATCTTCAATCATAGAAATTCCCCCTCAGAATGAAATCCATCCCAATATATCAACAATCATAGACTATAACGTCAACTTCATGACTTAACAATGTATCGGGCATTTGATTAGAGAGTTCCAAACCATAATCGAAAACTTTGACATATCGGTTTGCACGAACATCAGAATACACCACCTTTCCATGAAGATCAAAAATCACCATCATCCCCGAATTGATTGCTTTTGAATATTCACTTTTTCAATTATGAAACTTTTTTCAAGGGTCTCAATTTCCCCCTAAACAAGTGACATATTCAATTCTCAATTCCAACCCAGCAAGCAATGTATGTTTTTCAAGTAGCTTGCAATGGAATCACATATTTTCTTCAGTTTTGTAAGTAATCATATCCATGTCTCTGAATCTCTGTCCATCATCAGAAACAAGTGTTCATGAATCTCTGTCCATCATCACGAACAATGAATACTCACAAACAATTTTTTTTTATAGAAAATTCGACGACTAATTCTTGATAAACATAGGAATCTGGTAATTCTTCAATCATAATAACCCACAGCTATCGAATCAAGGGTAAACTCGATAACTGATTTAAATCATTGAAATTCCCACGACCTCTCCCCATACCCGAAAACAACCCCCAGATGTTGATTACTGATTAACGGGGGTTCGGGGGCAGCGCCCCCGAGAAGCGGGGTCCAAGGGGCGGCAGCCCCTGGCGGGGTCAGACTCGTACCGGCGGACCAGGTGCGGACCAGATATGGTACGGCGGATCAGATTTGGTACGGCGGACCAGATGTGGTACGGCGGATCAGATGTGATACGCTGAAACTGCCGCGGACCAGAGAGTAACCGCCACGGATCAATCTGATGAAGATTGCCTAGCGGACCACAATTGGCGGACCAGATTCACGATGAATTTTGCCTGGCGGACCAGTTGCGGACCAGCGGCGGATCAGACCTCAAAAACGCAAAATTCTTCAATTTCACTCCAGATTCAAACTGTTGTCGAATTTCTTCAATCAAACACCACTGTTAGGTGCGAAAATGACTCAGGAAGGTTCGTTTGAGCAAAAATCAAGCAAAACGACACTGAATCACACCTAATCAGCCATTTAACGTCTCAAAAAACTTCAAAAACTCAAGAACAAGATCTGGAAATTGAACCAACGGCTCTGATACCAGTTGAGAAACCATATACGGATCGTTTCCAGATCATAGAATGATAGAGACGGAAGTTTGTCATTCAATTATAGTCAAATGATTACAATACCGAGAGAGTATACATCAATTAAGCTCTAGAGGAGGTTTGGACAGAACCTCCTCTCTCTCTCTACTCACAAAGAGTAATGACCAAACTTGGAGATGATCAACATACTAACACCTATTTATAGGTTGGATGGTCAGCGTACCACATAGGCTCCGTACCAACTGGTACGGGCGGACCACCCAGCGTACCATCTGGTACGCTGGTTAGTATGTTGACCCTCTCACATACAATAAACCCTATACATTCAATCTATTCTATTCGTACAGTAACGACCACACACAGAAACTTGTCCTAACAAATAAACTCTGAGGTTGGGTAGGTTTTGCTATGTACAATTGGGTGTGGGGACGATTAAACATGCTGGTAATTAGTAATTTATTTAGCATGATGCATTTGGTTGGGTTCAAACGGGTTTGAGTTTAAAGCGGAAAAACATACCGGCAATCACCTGGACTAGTCGAGTAACTGAAGCTGAAAAGGGTTCCTCAGTAAGATTCATACGGTTTGATCCCTTGTAAACTTTCTCATGTTTATTTATAGCTTTCGTGTGTGGGTCTTTAAGTTCTTTTTTGTTGTGTTTACGTCTTAGCCAGGTTATTTTGAGAAGTCAAAATGTGTTTTCATGGGTTTTAATGCATTTTAGTATGCCCCCGACAGATCTTGCCAAATGTTTAGGGGAAGGAGAGGGGATAATAAGTATTATCCGAAGGGAACTCGAGGATGATACTTATTATCTAATGAAAAGACTTCCATAATACATAGTATCTGATGGGAACTCAAAGATAATATGTATTATATCATGGGAAGTCCTTAGCTGAGGGGAAGTTATCAGCTAAGGGGAAGTCTTTAAAGGTCTTGGGTTCAGGGGAAGTTAATTATTATCAACTGAATAGATGATAATTAACTTCAGGTTTTTGGTTAAAATACATATTATCATCTGAACAGATGATAATTGGGTTGTTACAATGTTAATTACCTTCTAACCCAAAACCGGTCATCAAATGTCTGGTGGAGTATATTTTTTCAAATGTGTGTCCGGCAGGTTGATGATAGAAAGATGCCGCTGCTGCTCAAAGTTAAAGAACCAGCCGGACAAGACTTCCATCTGAAAAGCAACTGTTCAGGGGAAGTTGTTGGTGTCTTTACAAGTTTCCAAAAGCTTCACAAGAGCTTCAAAGCAGATGTTCACATGTTTAGGGGGAAGCTGAAGATTTCAAGTCGATCTTTGATGAAGAAAATGATGCAGAGAGCAGTTAGAGATCATGAAGATCCAAGATCAACAATCAAGTTCTTCAAAGTTAGGGGTTTCAAGTTCATTTTTACCCTCTAATGTTTGGAGATTCAAGACAATTATCGAAGATTCAGCAAGAACCAGTTCTTTCAAAAGAAGCAAGTCAATGAGAATCCTCCATCTCATTAACTTGTTCATCTCAAGAAGTTCGAGCTGATGCTGATCAAGAAGAAGTCCTAAGTGCCCGTCATGAAACCCATTGAAGATTTCTGCGGAAAGAATCTTCATCAACATCTATGCCAGCCAGTCAAGAAGAAGATTTTCAAAGATCGAAGACATTTAATATCACAAGCCTAGGGTAAGATTGTAGAGGCTAGATTATGAGGCTTAAAATATTAAATAAGTTGGGCTGGGCTTAGTAGGTTTCATCAGAATCATAGGCTAGTTTGGTTATTGTATTTAGGCTAGTTTATGGTTGGGGTTGGGTTTACTATTGGGTTTATGATCCACAAGGGGCCCAATAGTAAACCTAATGGGGGACTATATATACCCCAATAGACCTCCTCATTTGTAACTTTGGAGATTACGATTTTAGAGAGAAAAATCAAGGGAGTTTACGATCGTAATCGTAAACTAGAGAGAAGCTTGTTTACGATTTCTGAGTTGTACCCGAAAACTTCATCTTGTGTGCAAATTCAAGGGATAAATACTTATTATCCCTTGTTTTTTAATGTTTAAAAAAAAAAATTTTCTAAAAATTAAACAACTTTTTAAAGCGGATAATAAGAAATGTAAAGATGAAGAAAAAGTTGACCCTTCAAAAATAGTGTGCTTTTCAATTTTTAATTGTTTGTGTTTGTTTCTGAGAAAGGTAGGGGAAGTTAAATATGTCAGGATTGTAGATGACTGACACGTGTAAAGCGGAAGTGAAAAGCAAGCTCCACGGTGATATGCTTGGTAGGCTCGACCTAATCTTATGACCGTCAATGTAAGTGCAATGAACTTAAAATACATATATGTTTTGTTTCCCATCCTAGTTTACATGGTTTAAAAAAACTGAGTCCCAGCAAAAACGGGTTGAGAGTGGTAATTATACCTAGTATTCACTCTCTGACACGCCATGTTTCTACTATTACGACTACACCACATAAAGAAAAAGAAAAGAAAAAGAAATGAAAAGAAATGAAAAAGAAAAGAAAAAGAAAAGAAAATATAAAATAATCATTCAGTTTGGTCTTCTTTGCGTGCTTATGCGGCCGACCTGATCACCGACTGATGATTAAGGAAATAAGTGGTAGTCATAACGGTGTTGCATGGTTCCTCAAGTTGGGGGTTTGTGAATCCTCAATAAACTCTGAGCTTGGGTAGGTTTTGCTATGTACAATTGGGTGTGGGGACGATTAAACATGCTGGTAATTAGTAATTTATTTAGCATGATGCATTTGGTTGGGTTCAAACGGGTTTGAGTTTAAAGCGGACAAACATACCGGCAATCACCTGGACTAGTCGAGTAACTGAAGCTGAAAAGGGTTCCTCAGTCAGATTCATACGGTTTGATCCCCTGTAAACTTTCTCATGTTTATTTATAGCTTTCGTGTGTGAGTCTTTAAGTTCTTTTTGGTTGTGTTTACGTCTTGGCCAGGTTAATTTGAGAAGTCAAAATGTGTTTTCATGGGTTTTAATGCATTTTAGTATGCCCCCGACAGATCTTGCCAAATGTTTAGGGGAAGGAGAGGGGATAATAAGTATTATTCGAAGGGAACTGGAGGATGATACTTATTATCTAATGAAAAGACTTCCATAATACATAGTATCTGAAGGGAACTCAAAGATAATATGTATTATATCATGGGAAGTCCTTAGCTGAGGGGAAGTTATCAGCTAAGGGGAAGTCTTTAAAGGTCTTGGGTTCAGGGGAAGTTAATTATTATCAACTGAACAGATGATAATTAACTTCGGGTTTTTGGTTAAAATACATATTATCATCTGAACAGATGATAATTGGGTTGTTACAATGTTAATTACCTTCTAACCCAAAACCGGTCATCAAATGTCTGGTGGAGTATATTTTTTCAAATGTGTGTCCGGCAGGTTGATGATAGAAAGATGCCGCTGCTGCTCAAAGTTAAAGAACCAGCCGGACAAGACTTCCATCTGAAAAGCAACTGTTCAGGGGAACTTGTTGGTGTCTTTACAAGTTTCCAAAAGCTTTAAAAGAGCTTCAAAGCAGATGTTCACATGTTTAGGGGGAAGCTGAGGATTTCAAGTCGATCTTTGATGAAGAAAATGATGCAGATTGCAGTTAGAGATCATGAAGATCCAAGATCAACAATCAAGTTCTTCAAAGTTAGGGGTTTGAAGTTCATTTTTACCCTCTAATGTTTGGAGATTCAAGACAATTATCGAAGATTAAGCAAGAACCAGTTCTTTCAAAAGAAGCAAGTCAATGAGAATCCTCCATCTCATTAACTTGTTCATCTCAAGAAGTTCGAGCTGATGCTGAACAAGAAGAAGTCCTAAGTGCCCGTCATGAAACCATTGAAGATTTCTGCGGAAAGAATCTTCATCAACATCTATGCCAGCCAGTCAAGAAGTAGATTTTCAAAGATCGAAGACATTTAATATCACAAGCCTAGGGTAAGATTGTAGAGGCTAGATTATGAGGCTTAAAATATTAAATAAGTTGGGCTGGGCTTAGTAGGTTTCATCAGAATCATAGGCTAGTTTGGTTATTGTATTTAGGCTAGTTTATGGTTGGGGTTGGGTTTACTATTGGGTTTATGATCCACAAGGGGCCCAATAGTAAACCTAATGGGGGACTATATATACCCCAATAGACCTCCTCATTTGTAACTTTGGAGATTACGATTTTAGAGAGAAAAATCAAGGGAGTTTACGATCGTAATCGTAAACTAGAGAGAAGCTTGTTTACGATTTCTGAGTTGTACTCGAAAACTTCATCTTGTGTGCAAATTCAAGGGATAAATACTTATTATCCCTTGTTTTTTAATGTTTAAAAAAAAACTTTTTCTGAAAATTAAACAACTTTTTAAAGCGGATAATAAGAAATGTAAAGATGAAGAAAAAGTTGACCCTTCAAAAATAGTGTGCTTTTCAATTTTTAATTGTTTGTGTTTGTTTCTGAGAAAGGTAGGGGAAGTTAAATATGTCAGGATTGTAGATGACTGACACGTGTAAAGCGGAAGTGAAAAGCAAGCTCCACGGTGATATGCTCGGTAGGCTCGACCTAATCTTATGACCGCCAATGTAAGTGCAATGAACTTAAAATATATATATGTTTAGTTTCCCATCCTAGTTTACATGGTTTAAAAAAACTGAGTCCCAGCAAAAACGGGTTGAGAATGGTAATTATACCTAGTATTCACTCTCTGACACGCCATATTTCTACTGTTACGACTACACCACATAAAGAAAAAGAAAAGAAAAAGAAATGAAAAGAAATGAAAAAGAAAAGAAAAAGAAAAGAAAATATAAAATAATCATTAAGTTTGGTCTTCTTTGCGTGCTTATGCGGCCGACCTGATCACCGACTGATGATTAAGGAAATAAGTGGTAGTCATAACGGTGTTGCATGGTTCCTCAAGTTAGGGGTTTGTGAATCCTCAATAAACTCTGAGCTTGGGTAGGTTTTGCTATGTACAATTGGGTGTGGAGACGATTAAACATGCTGGTAATTAGTAATTTATTTAGCATGATGCACTTGGTTGGGTTCAAACGGGTTTGAGTTTAAAGCGGACAAACATACCGGCAATCACCTGGACTAGTCGAGTAACTGAAGCTGAAAAGGGTTCCTCAGTCAGATTCATACGGTTTGATCCCCTGTAAACTTTCTCATGTTTATTTATAGCTTTCGTGTGTGAGTCTTTAAGTTCTTTTTGGTTATGTTTACGTCTTGGCCAGGTTAATCTGAGAAGTCAAAATGTGTTTTCATGGGTTTTAATGCATGTTAGTATGCCCCCGACAGATCTTGCCAAATTTTTAGGGGAAGGAGAGGGGATAATAAGTATTATCCGAAGGAAACTCGAGGATGATACTTATTATCTAATGAAAAGACTTCCATAATACATAGTATCTGAAGGGAACTCGAAGATAATATGTATTATATCATGGGAAGTCCTTAGCTGAGGGGAACTTATCAGCTAAGGGGAAGTCTTTAAAGGTCTTGGGTTCAGGGGAAGTTAATTATTATCAACTGAACAGATGATAATTAACTTCAGGTTTTTGGTTAAAATACATATTATCATCTGAACAGATGATAATTCGGTTGTTACAATGTTAATTACCTTCTAACCCAAAACCGGTCATCAAATGTCTGGTGGAGTATATTTTTTCAAATGTGTGTCCGGCAGGTTGATGATAGAAAGATGTCGCTGCTGCTCAAAGTTAAAGAACCAGCCGGACAAGACTTCCATCTGAAAAGCAACTGTTCAGGGGAAGTTGTTGGTGTCTTTACAAGTTTCCAAAAGCTTCAAAAGAGCTTCAAAGCAGATGTTCACATGTTTAGGGGGAAGCTGAAGATTTCAAGTCGATCTTTGATGAAGAAAATGATGCAGAGAGCAGTTAGAGATCATGAAGATCCAAGATCAACAATCAAGTTCTACAAAGTTAGGGGTTTCAAGTTCATTTTTACCCTCTAATGTTTGGAGATTCAAGACAATTACCGAAGATTCAGCAAGAACCAGTTCTTTCAAAAGAAGCAAGTCAATGAGAATCCTCCATCTCATTAACTTGTTCATCTCAAGAAGTTCGAGCTGATGCTGATCAAGAAGAAGTCCTAAGTGCCCGTCATGAAACCCATTGAAGATTTCTGCGGAAAGAATCTTCATCAACATCTATGCCAGCCAGTCAAGAAGAAGATTTTCAAAGATCGAAGACATTTAATATAACAAGCCTAGGGGAAGATTGTAGAGGCTAGATTATGAGGCTTAAAATATTAAATAAGTTGGGCTGGGCTTAGTAGGTTTCATCAGAATCATAGGCTAGTTTGGTTATTGTATTTAGGCTAGTTTATGGTTGGGGTTGGGTTTACTATTGGGTTTATGATCCACAAGGGGCCCAATAGTAAACCCAGTGGGGGACTATATATACCCCACTAGACCTCCTCATTTCTAACTTTGGAGATTACGATTTTAGAGAGAGTAATCAAGGGAGTTTACGATCGTAATCGTAAACTAGAGAGAAGCTTGTTTACGATTTCTGAGTTGTACCCGAAAAGTTCATCTTGTGTGCAAATTCAAGGGATAAATACTTATTATCCCTTGTTTTTTAATGTTTAAAAAAAAAACTTTTCCTAAAAATTAAACAACTTTTTAAAGCGGATAATAAGAAATGTAAAGATGAAGAAAAAGTTGACCCCTAAAAATAGTGTGCTTTTCAATTTTTAATTGTTTGTGTTTGTTTCTGAGAAAGGTATGGGAAGTTAAATATTTCAGGATTGGAGATGACTGACACGTGTAAAGCGGAAGTGAAAAGCAAGCTCCACGGTGATATGCTCGTTAGGCTCGACCTAATCTTATGACCGCCAATGTAAGTGCAATGAACTTAAAATATATATATATGCTTAGTTTTCCATCCTAGTTTACATGGTTTAAAAAAAATTGAGTCCCAGCAAAAACGGGTTGAGAGTGGTAATTATACCTAGTATTCACTCTCTGACACGCCATGTTTCTACTGTTACGACTACACCACATAAAGAAAAAGAAAAGAAAAAGAAATGAAAAAGAAAAGAAAAAGAAAAGAAAATATAAAATAATCATTCAGTTTGGTCTTCTTTGCGTGCTTATGCGGTCGACCTTATCACCGCCTGATGATTAATGAAATAAGTGGTAGTCATAACGGTGTTGCATGGTTCCTCAAGTTGGGGGTTTGTGAATCCTCAATAAACTCTGAGGTTGGGTAGGTTTTGCTATGTACAATTGGGTGTGGGGACGATTAAACATGCTGGTAATTAGTAATTTATTTAGCATGATGCATTTGGTTGGGATCAAACGGGTTTGAGTTTAAAGCGGACAAACATACCGGCAATCACCTGGACTAGTCGAGTAACTGAAGCTGAAAAGGGTTCCTCAGTCAGATTCATACGGTTTGATCCTTTGTAAACTTTCTCATGTTTATTTATGGCTTTCATGTGTGGGTCTTTAAGTTCTTTTTGGTTGTGTTTACGTCTTAGCCAGGTTAATTTGAGAAGTCAAAATGTGTTTTCATGGGTTTTAATGCATTTTAGTATGCCCCTGACAGATCTTGCCAAATGTTTAGGGGAAGGAGAGGGGATAATAAGTATTATCCAAAGGGAACTCGAGGATGATACTTATTATCTAATGAAAAGACTTCCATAATACATAGTATCTGAAGGGAACTCGAAGATAATATGTATTATATCATGGGAAGTCCTTAGCTGAGGGGAAGTTATCAGCTAAGGGGAAGTCTTTAAAGGTCTTGGGTTCAGGGGAAGTTAATTATTATCAACTGAACAGATGATAATTAACTTCAGGTTTTTGGTTAAAATACATATTATCATCTGAACAGTTGATAATTGGGTTGTTACAATGTTAATTACCTTCTAACCCAAAACCGGTAATCAAATGTCTGGTGGAGTATATTTTTTCAAATGTGTGTCCGGCAGGTTGATGATAGAAAGATGCCGCTGCTGCTCAAAGTTAAAGAACCAGCCGGACAAGACTTCCATCTGAAAAGCAACTGTTCAGGGGAAGTTGTTGGTGTCTTTACAAGTTTCCAAAAGCTTCAAAAGAGCTTCAAAGCAGATGTTCACATGTTTAGGGGGAAGCTGAAGATTTCAAGTCGATCTTTGATGAAGAAAATGATGCAGAGAGCAGTTAGAGATCATGAAGATCCAAGATCAACAATCAAGTTCTTCAAAGTTAGGGGTTTCAAGTTCATTTTTACCCTCTAATGTTTGGAGATTCAAGACAATTACCGAAGATTCAGCAAGAACCAGTTCTTTCAAAAGAAGCAAGTCAATGAGAATCCTCCATCTCATTAACTTGTTCATCTCAAGAAGTTCGAGCTGATGCTGATCAAGAAGAAGTCCTAAGTGCCCGTCATGAAACCCATTGAAGATTTCTGCGGAAAGAATCTTCATCAACATCTATGCCAGCCAGTCAAGAAGAAGATTTTCAAAGATCGAAGACATTTAATATCACAAGCCTAGGGGAAGATTGTAGAGGCTAGATTATGAGGCTTAAAATATTAAATAAGTTGGGCTGGGCTTAGTAGGTTTCATCAGAATCATAGGCTAGTTTGGTTATTGTATTTAGGCTAGTTTATGGTTGGGGTTGGGTTTACTATTGGGTTTATGATCCACAAGGGGCCCAATAGTAAACCCAATGGGGGACTATATATACCCCACTAGACCTCCTCATTTGTAACTTTGGAGATTACGATTTTAGAGAGAAAAATCAAGGGAGTTTACGATCGTAATCGTAAACTAGAGAGAAGCTTGTTTACGATTTCTGAGTTGTACCCGAAAACTTCATCTTGTGTGCAAATTCAAGGGATAAATACTTATTATCCCTTGTTTTTTAATGTTTAAAAAAAAAACTTTTTTCTAAAAATTAAACAACTTTTTAAAGCGGATAATAAGAAATGTAAAGATGAAGAAAAAGTTGACCCTTCAAAAATAGTGTGCTTTTCAATTTTTAATTGTTTGTGTTTGTTTCTGAGAAAGGTAGGGGAAGTTAAATATGTCAGGATTGGAGATGACTGACACGTGTAAAGCGGAAGTGAAAAGCAAGCTCCACGGTGATATGCTCGGTAGGCTCGACCTAATCTTATGACCGCCAATGTAAGTGCAATGAACTTAAAATATATATATGTTTAGTTTCCCATCCTAGTTTACATGGTTTAAAAAAACTGAGTCCCAGCAAAAACGGGTTGAGAGTGGTAATTATACCTAGTATTCACTCTCTGACACGCCATGTTTCTACTGTTACGACTACACCACATAAAGAAAAAGAAAAGAAAAAGAAATGAAAAGAAATGAAAAAGAAAAGAAAAAGAAAAGAAAATATAAAATAATCATTCAGTTTGGTCTTCTTTGCGTGCTTATGCGGCCGACCTGATCACCGACTGATGATTAAGGAAATAAGTGGTAGTCATAACGGTGTTGCATGGTTCCTCAAGTTGGGGGTTTGTGAATCCTCAATAAACTCTGAGCTTGGGTAGGTTTTGCTATGTACAATTGGGTGTGGGGACGATTAAACATGCTGGTAATTAGTAATTTATTTAGCATGATGCATTTGGTTGGGTTCAAACGGGTTTGAGTTTAAAGCGGACAAACATACCGGCAATCACCTGGACTAGTCGAGTAACTGAAGCTGAAAAGGGTTCCTCAGTCAGATTCATACGGTTTGATCCCCTGTAAACTTTCTCATGTTTATTTATAGCTTTCGTGTGTGAGTCTTTAAGTTCTTTTTGGTTGTGTTTACGTCTTGGCCAGGTTAATTTGAGAAGTCAAAATGTGTTTTCATGGGTTTTAATGCATGTTAGTATGCCCCCGACAGATCTTGCCAAATTTTTAGGGGAAGGAGAGGGGATAATAAGTATTATCCGAAGGAAACTCGAGGATGATACTTATTATCTAATGAAAAGACTTCCATAATACATAGTATCTGAAGGGAACTCGAAGATAATATGTATTATATCATGGGAAGTCCTTAGCTGAGGGGAACTTATCAGCTAAGGGGAAGTCTTTAAAGGTCTTGGGTTCAGGGGAAGTTAATTATTATCAACTGAACAGATGATAATTAACTTCAGGTTTTTGGTTAAAATACATATTATCATCTGAACAGATGATAATTGGGTTGTTACAATGTTAATTACCTTCTAACCCAAAACCGGTCATCAAATGTCTGGTGGAGTATATTTTTTCAAATGTGTGTCCGGCAGGTTGATGATAGAAAGATGCCGCTGCTGCTCAAAGTTAAAGAACCAGCCGGACAAGACTTCCATCTGAAAAGCAACTGTTCAGGGGAAGTTGTTGGTGTCTTTACAAGTTTCCAAAAGCTTCAAAAGAGCTTCAAAGCAGATGTTCACATGTTTAGGGGGAAGCTGAAGATTTCAAGTCGATCTTTGATGAAGAAAATGATGCAGAGAGCAGTTAGAGATCATGAAGATCCAAGATCAACAATCAAGTTCTTCAAAGTTAGGGGTTTCAAGTTCATTTTTACCCTCTAATGTTTGGAGATTCAAGACAATTACCGAAGATTCAGCAAGAACCAGTTCTTTCAAAAGAAGCAAGTCAATGAGAATCCTCCATCTCATTAACTTGTTCATCTCAAGAAGTTCGAGCTGATGCTGATCAAGAAGAAGTCCTAAGTGCCCGTCAT
>JBCNJP010005795.1:0-27611 GCA_039602395.1 Deinandra increscens subsp. villosa
CACGTATACGAACACGTGTAAATCAAAAGAAACACTTAAAAAAAGATGACAAGATGGCTACCAGGAGAGTCGAAATACCGCCATCTTATTCCAAGAAAACAACACCAACCAACTACGCTACAATAATAACTGGTACAAAAGCAAAACGCCTTATACTTGTACCGTAAAGTAAACGGTAAAAACAAAAAAAAATATAAACAGTTTGTGGCCACATGGCAGAACTCCAGTGGCCACAGAACCACATGTAAATTCGCAAATGGCCACAACGAAACAGTACATATAGACTCAAAAAAAAGTTTACTTTTTGTATAATATACAAGTGGGTCAACCCGCGCTTCGCGGCGGAGTCTGACCCACTTGCAAAGTCTGTTACGAATACATGAGCGATATGTGCGGGCGGCAATCGGTCGTATGAAAATCAATATGCAGGAGGTGACGGATATCGAGCCTGAGAACTTAGTATTGCAAAGTCAAGTAAAACAATGTTGGGTAATGGTTTAATATGAATTTGAGTATTTTACTATGCCGGTCAAAAGTGAACAGTTTGACTTCCATGAAACATAAATTTATGCCATGTGAACATTAGTAGATTAAAATAATCAAATTGGCATCACATTTGACCTATAGAAAGTCAACAGTTTAACCTCCAACTATTTGCAGCACACTCATAAAATCTCAACATTCTAAGCTCTAAGAACCTCCAAATTGGCACGACAAAGTAAACATCCTTACATGTATAAACTATCTCTCCTGGCAGTTTCAAACTTGCAACCCAGTTGACTTACCAAAAGTCAAAACTAATTGACACCACAGTTGAGTCAGTTAAAAGTCATCAGTGGGCATTATCTTTAGCAATCCAAAGAGTCATTCAAACCAAATTTTATGTAATTTCAAATACAAAACTCAAATCCAAAGAAGTAATTCCATAAGACCCTAAATTTGCAGCATGCCTCAACAGTTCAAAGGTAGTGAAGAGAACTCAGAAGGATACCATATAAAAATCCTGACCCATGTGACCCATATTAACAACTATTAGTACCAGATGTGGATCTCTATCTATAACACCACATTAAAACCCAAACACTAAGAGAGTAGAAGAGTTGCTATTGCAATTGAAAAATACTATATCATGACCCTAACAGCACCAAAGTCGGCCATAAATGAATGAAGTGTCACATGTTTGAATTTTATACAAATATATATATATATATATATATATATATATATATATATATATATATAAGTCGTTAAGATTCGAGGAAGAGAATGTATATTTTGAAACTGTTAGAATATCATATATTTTAAACCTTTAAAACATGCCATCACCAATATAAATCTCAAACTTACAAAGCCTTTAACATTTTAGTTCCTTTGTTTATAGGTTAAAATAAATTTTATATTTTCCAATAAATATCCCTGTTAAAATCTGTATTTAATTTTTTTATATGTTATAAGCTAAACAAACTTTTATAGATGGAATACCATTCAAGTATAGATGCTCATAGTAAGTATTAATGAACTGTCAGGGAACCTTAGATAAATCACCATATATGTGTAGCATATATCAAATCATTCATCATATGGCATCTTTGCCTTTGAACTTCTTGGCAGCCTCATCTGCCTTTTCTGTTTATATGTTGGGTATCAATTGATTTTGTATTTAATAGGCATATAAAGTGATATGGCATTTAAAAAAAATTACCTATTTCGTCAAGCAATTTTCTTTTTGCAATCGGGTCCTTGGTGTGTACAGTTGCATTGGCATCAGTGCCCTGTACCATAGCTGCAGAAGCAGGTGTGGCTGCCGAAGAAGAACTGGTGTCATTGTCAATGCTGAATACCGGGTTGACCATAAATTGGAGGGTCTATTTGAACGCCTTGTCGGATTTTTTGAGCTGGAACCTTTTTTTTTTCACTCCTATGACTGCCTTAATCGGATCTGGAATTTGCATTGTTTTGGAGTAACCATGGCTTGTTACCATCTCTTCATAGCTAACACCAACCAGTTCTGACATAGCTTGTTCAAATAGTGTTATGTCTGCTAAGCGGGCTGCATCTTTGACGGTGCAGTTTAGACAGTACCTGTTGTCACCCTCATTAGCTATTTATGTATATAGATATTATATATATTTTGGACCTAGGCATTCTTACTCGTATTTCAGATATTTGTCATTATGTTTAGCACATGCGTAATAAAAGAGGCCTTACCAGAAAAAACCCAATAAAGATAAGGAAATAAATACAACAGCCTTCACAATACTAACAATAAGCCTCCACCCTTGCCGAACAGAAACAACACACATCCTTATAAACCTAAGCAACCTAATAAAATATACCACACAATAAACATCCTACCTAAGCAACCTAATCAAATATAGCTCACCTGTTCACTGACTTCAAATAAAAAACTCATTTGTAAAAGTAAAAAGTTTGGAGTTGTAAAAATGGCTTGAAAAGTTTCACCTTCATTTGTGCTATAGGAGTTGTAAATCAGGCTTAAGAATTTACAACTTATATAAAGTTTAAGTGTTTGGAAAAAGAAAAAGACTTTCTTCATCACAAAGAACAATTGAAGGAATTCTTATGAAACAAATAACACAAAAATCGATAGTGTAATATGACAGAAACACAAACTAAAATCATATGGATTAGAAGGAAGGTGGGATACCTTGATGTAAATCCAAAGTGAGTGATAATCAAGATGTGACAATTGAAGACGATCGATGATGTAGCCGGTAATTAAAATGCCCAATCTTCAAAAGAAAACAAATCTAGGGTTAGCAATTTGTAAAATAAAATCACCGTCTAGCAAACATATAACCATCCAAAAAGGTTCAAATCGTCTTAAGATCATCATAATCCAACCTCATGAGCATCAGAATGAGACAACGGGAATCAACTCAGACTCAAAACAAATCTGATTTCACAACACTAAGCTTCAAGAACATCATAAATATAATCACAACCAAGAAAGCCAACGAAGTTAGAGGCCACACCTGAAAGAGCAGTAACTAAAAATATGTACAGAGAGCCTAAAAAGGCTCGAAACTGATCACCAAAGCAAAGTAATCATCCCTAAACACCACCATCACAAATGTAACCTGGCAAGCCTAAAATCAAGCCATCAAAAGCAACATGAACAACCAAAACAGTGGAGATCAAACACCAACCAAATCGATACCCCATCGGTACCAAACCCAAACCAAATGGTTGGGATTTTTAAAGATACAAAACCGGACCAAAATACCTGGGTTTTTAGATCTGGAATAGAGAATCAACCAAACCCCAAAATTGATTGATGAAAAGCAACATGAACAACCAAAAGAGTGTAGATTAAACACAACCACAAAAGAAAACAAAAACCATAGATCTCTAACGGACCAGAAAGCAGATCGTGTCCATAACAGTGACCGAGCATAAAAAAGAAACCAAAGAAAAGGCCAACTGCTCATAATCTGCTTCATCGGGTCGATTTTCGATCTGAGATTCGGGTTACCAAGGCATCTGCCTCAACAACCACCGTCCATCGTAGATCCGGGTTAACCACCGCCACGTGGCCGTCGCTTCAACGCCATAGGCGGAGCAACGGCGATAACCGATCGCATAAGATAAGAAAGTGATCGTCTTTAGGCTATCGACCTTCAAAGAAGAGAGAGAGAGGCGATTGATTTTCTGAGAGGTATGGGGAATAAAGTAATCAGAGGCATGGGGAATAAAGTAATGAGAGGTATGGGGGAGAAGAAAGAACCAGCAGCTTGTACCCAAAGCTTCATCTCTTGTAAATTGTGCTTAAAGGTTGTAAGTTATGCACTATGAGTTGTACTCCAAGTTGTATTATGTTATTATAGGGTAATATATATATATATATATATATATATATATATATATATATATATATAGAAAAGGGATCATTGGAAAACCTTTTTATATTGGAAAACCTGAAAAACTCTTTTCAACCAATCATATTAATTCATTTATTTTTAATATTTCTTTTATTTTAAAGGTTATAAATGTAAAATTACACAATCTATTTTAGAAAAATATTATATATTAATTCCTATTAACTACTATCCCTAATATCATGGATCCAAATCATCTTCTTTTCTAACTAAAAATGCAGATCACGTATTCAATCTTTGAAACCCTAATTGGAGCCATCTTGGTGCGTTGAAGGGGAAGAAAGGCGGTTCCACACTATCTGCTATTCGAACGACATCTCTCTCCTCCCTTGGTTTCTAATCGCGACAACAGCAACAACCAGAGGCGGCGCGGCGACGTTATTCTGCTCGAACTCAGGCAGCGGATGTGGATCCCCAAGTGGTCTGCATCGAATTCGCGTGGTTTTCGTTCTCGCAACCCTAATCGAATTCATAGGTTTTAATAGGATACTCTTATTCTTTTGCAGGTTCTTGATGTTTTGATGTTGCTCTTATCATCTTGTTAAACCACTGTCGAATTCCGAACAAAGACGAGAGAGGAAACAAAGATCAGTTTGTAAAATGTATTTGTGGTTCTATTGTTTCTAGATCTAATTACACGTATGTAACACTTTTGTTTCACATGTTTTTAATTGATGCTACACGAATGTTACATTGATGTAACACCTTGTTTTGTTAGTTTTGTAAACTGTATTTGTGGTTCTATTGTTTCTAGATCTGATTACACGTATGTAACACTTTTATTTCACATGTTTTTAATTGATGTTACACGAATGTAACACGAATGTAACACGAATGTAACACGAATGTAACACGAATGTAACACGAATGTAACACGAATTTATATTACACAGTTGTAACAAAATGTATATATGTTGATTAGTTGTAACAAAATGTATATATGTTGATTAGTTTACTATATTACATATTTATTTATTGTAATAATGTTATATAGGTGTAACACATTGGTATATGTTTCATGTTGTTTTTATTAGTTTACTATATTACATCTTTTTTTTAGAAAAATTACATGAAGTTATTGTTACAACTGTGTAACAATCGTTACTCTAGTGATGTACTGGTGATCAACGATTTTTTTTCTTTAATAAATTTGTTTTTTTTCTTTTCTAAAATATGGTCTGAAATTTAAAATTAAAGGAGGGAGAGAGATATATATATATAGGAAAGAGGAGATTATAGAGAGAAATTAATTAAAACATTTATTAATAAAAATGTGATTTGTCTATTATGTCATTCATTAAACCTCCCAAATTTACCATCTTGCCCTTATTTGATCTCAACCTTTAATTTTAAATCAATGGTCAGAAAGTGGTTTTCCAGGTTTTCTAAAAATGAAGGGTTTTCTACGGATCCCTACCCTATATATATATATATATATAGAGGTTTTTACATATATCCCCTTATTAAGCTTCTTTATTACGTATATACCCAATCATAAACATTAATTACATATATCCCCTTTTGCTAATGAAATTACATAATTACCCTTCTAAATTTTAGAAAGAAAAAATATATAAAAGAAATATAGCAAATTGGACATCCAACGTTTCCATCTCCTACCCCCTCCATCATTCGCTGCCCTCTCTTTTTCTTCCACACCGTTCGTTGCTGTTCCTTCTCCATCGTCTTCGCTGTTGTTCCTTCTCCATCGTCCGATTTTAGTCAAGTGCAGGTCGGGTTTTTCTCCAACACATGTCGTTTTGTTTTTGGTTTAGGGTTAGGTCTGATTGTTCTTGGTTTAGGGTTAGGTCCGATTTATGATTTTAGATTAACAGTGTACTTAGAGAAATTGTATTAACATTGCTGTTTGTGATTCTATTAATAATGTTTCTATCAGACGTTGGTAAAAGCGCCTAACCTGATGATATCTATATTTTCACTAGAGATTAGTTTCTTGGTACTAATTTCGAGCCCCCCCCCCCCCTTTTTTTTTTTTAATGAAACAGGTTCTAAAAAAAAGGAGCATACATTGATATGAAACAAGAACAGCAATAGTAAACTTACATGACTTGATTTTTTGGTTTACGATTGTCAGGTTAATTCATTATGGAACAAGAAAATATTAATTTATTGGAACCCAATCATTCAAGTATAAGATAAAACTAAGAAATGGAGATACTTTTGGTTAGCTAAGAACTCATCAACAAAACGATATTGTTTTGGCTTTTAAAAATCCATTTATATTAGTGTGTATACAATTTTGATATCTACTTGTTTAAGACTTGGTGAATTTTGGCACTTTATATTTTGATATGCACTTGTTTAAGACGCTCGTCAATTATGGATAATTCTTATTTTGAAATGAAATCTTAAATTTGTTTTTCCTTTTTTATTTAGAGATGCTTTTCAAGTCATTTAATAAGTTAATTTTAGTGAGATTTGTAAATATCTAATATAGAAGGTGAAATATGGAATTTATGGTTTCTTAGACAAATATGTAATTAATAAAATTAGAATGTGAAAATGTAAATATGTATATATAAGGTGAAAAGGGGGCATTTTTTTATTCTTTTAGATTAATATGTAATTGATGATATCAGAAGGGACAAATATGTAAATACTCATTAAGGGTATCATAGTCATTTAATATGTTTTTTTAAATGAATTGGATAAATATGTAATATATATGGTTTAGGAAGGGGATATATGTAATTAATGTTTATGGTTGGGTATATATGTAATAAAGAAGCTTAATAAGGGGATATATGTAAAAGCCCCATATATATATAGTGAAAAGTTCATTGTAGACACCCCCATAAGTGTAGACAGGTAGACACCATTTTTCACCATTAGATCTCTTGATCTAATGGTTGTGATTAAGTTTCTTTTTTTTCTTTTTTCTCATTAATTAGAAACTTTCACATGTGAAAAAGAGCTATTTCACATGCGAAAGTGTCTACAATGAACCTCACCCTATATATATATATATATAGGGTTAGGTTCAAATGAGAACTTTTTTCTTTGAGAACTTTTGAGAACTATTCTGAACCACTAATTTTCAGGAGGGGGGGGGGGGGAACATTCAAATTCATGGGGGGGGGGGGGGGGGGGGATTTCCTTATATATAACTTGTGGCTCAGAATGGTTCTCAAAAGTTCTCAAACCCAATTGGTTCTCAAATGATTCTCTCCCTATATATATATATATATATATATATATATATATATACTAGGTTAGTAACCCGTAATATACGAGTTGAATTTAGATTCATAAAATAAGATAAATGGAAGAAAAAAAATGATGAGAGATTTGAAAAATATGAATGACATAATTTTTTTAATCAATTTTGGCTTTGTTAAACATAGGTTGAGTTTGTTCAAATTTTATAGTCATATAAATATGAATTTCGTTTATCATGTAATACATTCAATAATCACACTAATCATGTTTGACCGATCTAATGTTTTATTTTCGATGTTGTAGCGTAAGTTAGACAATCGACCATTTACTACCCATATTGCCATGATCCTGATTTAATGGCCGTAAAACAGTAGGACCACCACCATTGTCATTTAATTGTTGCAGCATAGTAATAAGTTATGTTATATTAGTTAATAAAAAATAAGGATTTGTTGACTATTACAATAAATATTTAATTAGAAATTTAAAATTTACTAAATGTATTTAATTAGAAATTGGATACTGTTGAACATATATGTAGAAAGTTATGATAAATGTTCTGAATTTAAATTTTATAGAATATAAATTAAGAAGTTTTAGAGATCTCACAATTACATTACATTAATAATAAATTTAATATTTATTAAATGTAATACTGAATATAATATGTGGAAAGTTAAAATTATAAATTTTTTAAATTTGAATTTTTCAAAATTTAATTTTCGAAATTTTAAAAGATTTGAAGTTTCATTATATTTAATTAGAATTTAAAATTTATAATATGTAAGATTCAATTTTATATTTGGAAAGTTGAAATAATACATGGAATTTTTTGATATTGAATAAAGGATTGACAAGTGGATTGTTGAGGTGGAGGATGATGTGGACAGCCTAGTAAAGTGACATGCGGACACCATTTTATTGCTTTATTAGAATGAAAAAGATGATCCTGATTTGTTGGCCGTAAAACAGTAGGACCACCACCATTGTCATTTAATTGTTGCAGCATAGTAATAAATTATGTTATAATAGTTAATATAAAATAAGGATTTGTTGACCATTACAATAAGTATTTAATTAGAAATTTAAAATTTACTAAATGTATTTAATTAGAAATTGGATACTGTTGAACATTATATGTAGAAAGTTATGATAAATGTTTCGAATTTAAATTTTATAAAATATAAATTTATAAGTTTTAGAGATCTCACAATTACATTATATTAATAATAAATTTAATATTTATTAAATGTAATATTGAATATAATATGTGGAAGGTTAAAAAGAATAGTGTGAAACTAAAATAAAAAATAATATATATATATATATTATATATATTATATATATCTATATCTATATATATAATAAAAGAAAAGTTTTTGGCATCACAATTTGCCATGTGGCACCACCACATTCATCCTCAACAATTTTTTCCGCCAATTCTTCTAATTATGGAAGTGATTTGTATTTCTAGTTTTTTATTTATTGCATTCTGAATTATTTAATAACCAATTATTTAATTACTAAAGATATAAAAATACATAATTATCATAGATTATGATTGTATTTATAGTTTTTTTTAAAAGTCACTCGTGTAACACACGGGGATAAAAAACTAGTATATATATATATACAGGAATAGTGAATATGACATATGAGGCTCCTTTACCCATCTAAAATCTAAGTTAAGTATGAAAGCAATTAAAATCATGTTGGTTTGGTTAGAGTCCTTATAAAGACACCCAGGTTTTTACTAAAAACACCCAAAGCATACGATCGTTTCACCCAAAACGATACTGAAACGATCGTTTTACCTGAAACGGCCCCTTGGAATTGTACGTCGACATCAAAAGCTGCAACCCTATCAAATCATGTTTATTCCTTCGATCGTTTTGCATGAAACGACCTCAATTTTAGGCCGTTTTATAACAAACGATCGTTTCTGGATTTCTTTTTGAATTCATTAGATGTGATGTTTTATTCTATTTAAATCGTATATATATCGATCGATCGATTGTATATTTTCATATTTTTGATCGATCGTCCACTGTTTTATACTACAATCATTTTCTCAATCTATAAGATTCGTAAGAGATGTCGTGGTTCGATGAATTATTTAACGGAAGCAGCGGAGGTGATAGCTACAACCCCGGCGGTTATGATGGAAGTGATAATTATGGAGGTAATTACGGAGGAATTTACGAAGGAGACGCCGGTAGTTATGTCGGTAATTATGCAGGAAATTATTCTGGTAATTACAACAACAACGACGACGACGACAACAACAGTAACAACAACAACAATAACGACGACGACAACAATAACAACAACAACGGCGGCGACGACAACAACAACAACAACGGCGACGACGAAAACAACCGTGAGTATTATGAAACCGACCAGGTACCACCTATTCATGTTTTTCGTCATTTAATTTTTATGATTTATACATATTATCGGAATCCATGTGTATATTATCACCACTTCCAATTATGATACTTATTTAATAAGTTTAGATCTTCGTATCAAAAAAAGAGCTGTTTGACTGGGCCTTTGAACGAGCTTGTCCAAAGGGTTATGTTCTATCAACTAAACGTAGCTCAACGCACACACTTACGGGAGAGTATACAAAAATCTCGATATGGTGTGATCGTAGTGGCAAATACGTACCAAAGGGTACTCAGCAGAGAAAGACGGGCAGTAAGAAATGTGACTGTCCGTTCTTGCTGAAAGGTACGTACATTAAAATTCTAGCCGGTTGGAAATTAGAGGTGGTCAACCATGAGCATAACCACGAGCCGTCGGAAAATCTGGAAGGCCATGCAAGGGCGATGAGGTTTAACGACGAGGAGGTTGGTAATGTGAGACAGATGAAAAACCAAAAGATCCGGCCTCGTCACATCTTGACGGAAATTAAGAAAAACAACCCCAAGAACCTGTCGAGTAAGCGGACGCTCTATAACATCCTAGCTAAGATTAAAGGCGAAGAAACGATCGGTGATACCCCTATGCAGGTATTCTTCTCCCTGCTTGCTAAATGTGGTTACATCTACTATGACCGAACGTCCCCGGGGACGAATAGAGTTGATGGCGTGTTCTTTGTCCATAAGCACTCCTACAAGTTGTGGAGGGCGTTCCCGCATTTCCTGGGCATAGACGCCACGTACAACACGAACGTGTACAAGTTTCCATACGTCCAAATGGTCGGCGTGACATCGACCGGAATTTCATTTCTAGTATATATATATATATATATTAGTTATCAACCCAAACTTTCTCTCCCTATATATATATATATATATATATATATATTAGGTTTTTTGTTACATTATCTGTAATATATATTTATTTTTTATATGTATTTATTGCCATACCCATGCCGTTCCCGTTTCTTGAATTTTTGAGTTTTGTCGTTTCCTGTTCCCGTACCAGTACCCGTTTCCCGTTTCCATACCCGTTCCCGTGCATCATAGGTTGTGGTACCATCGAGGTATGTTCTCATCATCAGGCACTTGGACTATGATTTTCGTGACATCTATTATATTGCAGACTAGACTGGAGCCAGCCACCTTCATCATTGTTGGTGCCCTTACAGGAACATATTCATTAAATTGGTAGCATTCACCGACAGTTATCAACTATGTGAGCTTTGATTCGTCTGATTTGTTGAATATAGCTTGGATTGCGTCCCCATGTTTCGGTAGTTAAAAATCTTTATGCGTTTTCTATCGGCATAAGCATAATATCATGGTATATTGAATGACATAGATGCTTTTCGAGTTTTTTTTTTGAACGGCAATTTATAAACCAACCACTAGCAAGACGCTAGAGGCGGAAGTGAGAAACATTACAAGTTAAAGGCGGTCCAAGAGGGCCATTCAATGGAAAAGGACTTACATTGATTTTTAAACCAAATAAAACTCCAATATTTTAACTCTAACATCACCCGATGAATAGAAGCCGACCCGCCGTTGAAGATAATCTTGTTTCTCTCCTTCCAAATGCACCAACAACCCGCTAAGAAAACCACACGAAGGGCCTTTGATTTCCGGTCCGGAAAGCCGTTAGCAAGCCATTTGAATATGTCGCCAACCGAGAAGGCGAAGGTCGAGGGAATACGGCACCAATGGAAGACAAGAGCCCAAATCATGTTTGCGAACCCGCAACCCGTAAGGAGGTGATCAATAGATTCGGGGCCCTCCTCGCAAAGGACACACCGCTGCGATCCAACCGCAATGTTACGACGTGAGAGGCCATCCTTGGTGGGAAGGCGATTTAAGAAAGCCCGCCAAGCGAAAAGATTGATCTTTTGAGGCACCAAATTGCTCCATTTATAGTTCTCCCCTCCACCCTCCTGATTATTTAAAACCACCAGGAGCTTTTTAACCCCACTAACTGAGAAGGCAGCCTTGTCATCCCCGATCCAAATCCACGCATCTCCTTGAGGAATGATCAAATCCCTCATCCTTAACCCCAATCTTTCTAAATCTTTTTCCACACGCGAGATAGCTTTCCAAACCCCACTTAAGGAATCACGACTTGGCAACAGAAAAGGCGAGGTGGAATTAGAGAGATGGATACAATCGATGACTTTTCTCCAAAGCCGGTCCGGTTATTTCTTGTAACGCCAAGCCCACTTCGCAAGAAGGCATTTATTTGAGTCTTCAAGAGCGGTCAGCCCCAACCCGCCTTCGTTTTTGGCCTTGAAACACACTTCCCGCGACACCCAATGAATTTTTCTAGCTTCCTCATTACCACCCCAAAGGAACTTAAAACGAATTCTTTCAAGCTCCTCGAGGACGCATTTAGGAGCCCTATAGAGGGAGAAAAAATACGTCGGAAGCGCCTCCAACACCGCCTTCACAAGAACGAGGCGACCTCCCATGGAGAGATTCCTAGCTTTCCAACTAGAAAGCCTCGACTTGAAAGTGTCAATGACATTAGACCAATGCTTTTTGAGATTCATATTTGCATAAACTTTTCGATTAGGAGGTATGAAAACACATTCCTTTTGGCATACACTTTTCCAGTTGCTCTCACTTTAATTAGATGAGATGCAGCGTGAGCTTTTATGTCAGACCATAGGCACTTGTATCTGCAAATAGTTTTATGTGATTTTTTTTGGAACGACGATGAAATTAAAAACGACCAAAACCCAAGCAAGACGCTAGGAAAGGCAAAAGAACAACATTACAATGGAAAGGAAAACCATTCCGACCACGAAATGGGTCGGATATTACATCGATTAGAATACCAAAAATAACTCCACGTCTTGATTTCCACCACCACCCGTTGCCTCGAAGGACGCTTTTGATTGAATAAGGCGTTATTCCTTTCTCTCCAAATGCACCAACACGCCGCAAGAAAGATGATTTCCACTGCATTATGTTTCCAAGACAATTTTGGTATGCCTTTGAAAACCTCTAAAAAATCCTTTACGGGAAAGGCAAAAACCGGTGGTAATCGACACCATTGAGCCACCAAGGTCCAAATCATATCAGTAAATGGACAACCCGAAAAAAGATGAGAAGTTGACTCAACTCCACTCTCGCAAAGGATACAAGCATCCGACGGTATGTGAATGTTACGACGAGTGAGATTATCCTTCGTTGGAAGGCGATTAAGCATCGCTCTCCACGCAAGAATATTTACCTTCCCCGGAACATTTTTACACCATTGAAATTCAGCCCTTTCCCGTGGCCCAGAGAAGCTCTCAAACGACCTCCTTAGATTCTGAACTATGAATACGGAACCCGACTCACCGACCCATCTCCAACCTCCATTTACCAAGATGATTCGAACCTGTATATCAAAACCCACCTTTCCAAAATCCGAAATAATTTTAGAAATAGCCTTCCAAATACCGCTTGCCGTCGCCTTTAAAGGAATAAATCGATCAATATGACTCCTGTGATGAATACATTTAATAACCCGACGCCAAAGGAAGTTTTCTTCATTCTTGAAGCGCCAAGCCCACTTAGCCAATAAACAATTGTTCGAAACTTGTAAAGGGACCAACCCAAGACCACCTTCACACTTGGGCTTACATATAACATCCCTTGCCACCCAATGAATTTTGTGTTGAGTAAGATGCTGAAGAATGAAACATATTTTTTAAATGGTACCTTAGATTCATCTTTAACTTTGTATGTAAACAAGTTGGGAGACCCCCCCGCGCGTTGCCGCGGGGTTGAAAATGTAGAGTAATTCATAGTAAGATAACAAAAGCATGGGCTCAGAAATAATTCATCATAGCCTCGTGTAAACACTCAGCACCACCAAATGACCACCATCAAGTAAATTATTAGTCACGTTTTTTTAGTTCGTAGCATCATAACCATCAAGAACAGCCAGCACCAACATAAACTCTGAGAAATTAATCATAGCCTCATAGAAACAAATGTTTTTGTCATTAGCAAAGGCTCAGGAAAAATTCGTCATAGCCTTTATAAACCATCAAGAACAAAGAAACCTTAAGTGGGCCGACATACATAGCCTAGAACCGTAAAGAACAGCCATGAGCAACATAATATGTTACCAGCAACAGGCTCAGGAAAATTTCGTCATAGCCTTAAATAAACCATCAAGAACAAACAAACCATAAGTGTGGCACACCGTCATCGGTGACTACCTAACCACTGTTTAATAAAAGTAAAACCCACACGGACAGATCCTTATGCCAAAGACTCAGGCAAGTTAACCATCATTGTCATAATAAACCAAGTATATCAAAAGCAAGTAACCCATTCGGTAGGTCGAGGAGCCAAATGCTCAGGCAGGTAAGCCAAACCAAAAATGACATCTGAAATTAACGTAAGATGAAAATCAAAGATAAGTGTGAAGAATCGGAAAAATCACATACCATAGATCACAAAAGAGATCCATCCAACCAGATCTAAAAATGTAGAAACCCCAAATGAGAAAGCCAAAACAGATCTGAAACTCAATAACATCAAACTACATAATCGGGAAAATTGCATGACTATAATCAGAGCAACAAACGATAAAAGCAAAGCAGATCTGAATCCCGTCAAGCTACATGACTCTCTCAATCAAATCACTACCAAAAAATAAAAGCTAGGTTGAATAGCGGCTGCGTTTAAAACGCCGCGCCGACAATAACCATCATCGCCCTCAAATCCGGTGACCGGATAATCAGAGCAACAAACGACAAAAGCAAAGCAGATCTGAATCCCGTCAAGCTACATGACTCTCTCAATCAAATCACTACCAAAAAATAAAAGCTAGGTTGAATAGCGGCTGCGTTTAAAACGCCACGCCGACAATAACCATCATCGCCCTCAAATCCGGTGACCGGATAATCAGAGCAACAAACGACAAAAGCAAAGCAGATCTGAATCCCGTCAAGCTACATGACTCTCTCAATCAAATCACTACCAAAATATAAAAGCTAGGTTGAATAGCGGCTGCGTTTAAAACGCCGCGCCGACAATAACCATCATCGCCCTCAAATCCGGTGACCGGCGTCTCGCCTGAAAACCACCCTATGCAACCCATCACAGCCGATGTTCAATTACACAGAATCTTCACCGCCATAATAAAGATACAATATAAAAATGATATGATCAATCAACTCAAAAGGAAGCATACTTTAGTTGAGTGTATGATTATTTTAATCAGATTCATTCAGATAATCAGAGGGCAGTGGCATAATATCCACCTCCAAGCCATGCCAAATCAAAGAGGAAATCTGAAGTTTAAAAGCTTGCATGACTCAAATCGAGGTCTAGTAAGAGATTATAAGGTTGGATGGTCAAGCATTCATCAAACTGTAAGGAACCCTAACTCTTCTTCTCAAAAAAATTTGTAACCCTCATAGGGGTTATGAGAAAAGTGGTGCAAAGACACATTCAACACCCATTTGCGATCCAACAACTCGGATCCGAAAAACAAACTAACCCAATCGCCGCGTAAATTACATTCTTGTTTCAGAAAGTGAGTGTGTTTCAAAGGTCGAGAGATCCAGAGTAGCGTTGCCGCATCAACGATCGGCAAAGAATCCGACCAACGATGGATGCCGTCGCCGAGAACGGCTACCAGCGACAGCGACTATCGTCATCGGAAGCAACCGTGAATTCTTTAGAATTAAAGAGTGCTGCAGAGACACGACATCCTCGCTTCAACGCTTCAAAGGCACACAAAGAGAGACATCGTCGCTTCAACGTCCACAGCAACGACGATTACCGTCATAAAAAACGGAGCAACAATGTCAAGCTCTTCGTCTTTCAGAGAGAGAGAGAGCATCTCCGATGTTGATGAAAGTTTAGAGAGAGATAGCTTTGGTGTTGTTGACAGCAGAGAGAAACAAATAGCCTTTAATGGAAGAGAAGAGAAGGTGCAGCTGTCACCCACTAAAAGAGAAAGGAAAGCAGGTTAAAACGCGTGTACCATTAGTCAGAGAGAGTACCCACCACGTCAACCTCACCGTCTAACTCACTATCCAATCAGGAGGAGAGTACACGTAGAAAAACACAGGGACTAAAAATGTCATTTAGAGATAAACTCGTGGTCAATCTCTAAGAAACAAAATCTCCACTATTCACTTACAATTTGTAATGTATATTTATATAATAAAGAGTATTTGGTACACATATTTGTATCATACATAGTATAAAGAATATAAATCGTTGTATTCATCAAGCCTCAAGCAGAAGAAGACCAGTGATACTCTTTTCTCTGCTGATGATGATATGATTGGTATAGGTGTAGTGGAAGTTGAGGAGGATGTGTTTCCCTGAGCCCTGAAATGAAGAAGTTGGCTTCATTTAAAACGTAGAAGTAATTGTGTAACATAAAGACATAATACATGTAATTGCGGCTTTACTCATTTCTGAAGAACTGGAGGATTCAACAATATCCGGATGAAGATACACATAAGTTGTCTGCAGTGGAACCTAATTGAATCGATTCTGATGTTTGTAGGAGAAGCTTAGTGTAAGTATTTAAAGTAAGCAGAATAAGTAGTACATGAAGTGAGGTAAAAGTTTTGAAGCGAACCGAATGGTTTTGTGACTTTAACGGAGGTCACTGCAATAACTGCTGGATGTAAAGCATTTTCTATTAGGCACGATCAAACCTATCGGGTGCCTGCATGATTTCTTCATAGGCTGCATCTGATAGTGTCACCTCTAACATGTACAATATAATGGAATGTTATTAGTAAAATACATTTTTGTATAGGTTGGTGGTGTTTTAATAGAACATACATACAAATAACTTTTATGATGATGGAAATGTAAAGTATAATTAGTAAAATACATTTTTGTATAGGTTGGTGGTGTTTTAATACAAATGACTTTTATGATGATGGAAATGTAAAGTATAATTATTAGCAGCCAAAGTTGGTTTAGAAGTTTCTCATGTACAGAAATTTTGAGTAATAGAATGTGTATGAAAGAAATAACTGATCTTATAAAGCATCTTACTATGCCAAATAAAAAAGAGACGGTCTTCACAACGGCCTTGATATGTGATTTTTTTAAAGATTTTGTTCTTTTCAGGAAGCAAACAAAAATTTGAACTCGAGATGAAGATGCAGCTGAGAGACGTCTAGTTTCTGTTTTTGGATGTAGCATATATTATAAAAAAAATCAGGTCTGTGGGTAAATTCTTTTTTTATTTGTTCTCTGTTTTTGCTGCATCTGTTTTAGAGTTCATTTTCTTTCAAATATTTTTTAGGGATTGTAAGAAGGATTATGGTCTAATATTGTGCTATTTCGATAAAGTTATGTTTTTATTTACCTTTATTGTGGTTCTTTATTGTGGTTCTTTTAGTTGTTTAGTATATATGGCCAGTAGATAAGTTATTTCAAAAGTTACAAACTTTGTGGGTGACCTAATTGTATAGCTAGTCAGTGACAGCAACATGGAAGCTTACAATGCTAACAGTAAAATTAAATTTATATAGAATAAGATTTAGTAGTAAATGACATGGTTCAAACAATGCATGCTCGTGGTGTTATGGCGCTTCCGAATCGGTATCTCATATACTACTGCATTGCCCGGTAGCAAAAGAAACTTGGAATAAAATTGCAGCTTGGTGCCATCATAGCTTTAACACTAGCACCTCAGTCGACACTCTATTCTCCAGCGTAAAGGATGCAGGTTTCCTGCCAAAGAAAGAGAAATGGATAGTCACCATCGCCTCCGAAACACTTTGGGAAATTTGGAAAGCTAGGAATCGAAAAGAATTTGAAGGTGGTAACTCGTTTCCGGGAAGAATAGTTGAAGAAATCAAGTTGAATTGCTTCTTATGGTTTTGTAATAGGGCAAACTTGTTCGACCATGATTGGTCGAATTTCTTTTCTTCTGCTTCGTTGTAATGTTTACGTTCTTGTGCTTTTCTAGCTTCTTGCTAGTTTGAATAAATTTTCCGCCGTTTCAAAAAAAAAAAATGACATGGTTTGACAAAGAGTAGTTGAACATAAGAAAATAGATTTATAAGTTTGGGTCAAATGGGAATGCGTACGGTTATAGTTTTTATGAATTTTTGATACCTTTAATATTTATATTTAGAAGCTTTTATAAATGTTTTAATAAGAAAATAATTATGTAGTTATATAAGAAATTTTTTTGTGGACATTGGTTGATTTACTTAGAAATATACCTGTTGTTTTTTAGAGTGAGTCGCAGAAATGGTTCCCTTCTTACAGTTGTTCCCTCAATAATTTCTTCAAGCTTGTCGATATAATTTGTACATGTATTTGTTAGACCATATATAAAAATTAGAATATATTAAACAAATTTTTAACCTGTTATAATTTCTTTTGTTTCGGTCGATGGAATCAGTTTCTGAAATGATGGAGGGGTTCTAAGCCTAAGGCTGGGAGACCACCCATGTTCCGCATATGAAAATAGAAGGGGATACTGTAAGGCCATATAAGAAGGGTGTAGCTTAATAACTCGCTCTGCAAAACCGTCCTTATTACGGATTGAGCAAACTTCTATTTTAGTCCTTAACGTTTGCTATTTAAATCGATTTTAGTCCAAAAATTTTCAAAATTTCCAATTTGGTGCTCCACATTTCGTTTTATAATCAATTTTGGTCCAAGTATTAGTTTTCTTTTGAAATAATCTCTTAGTTGACTTTACTTGACCCCCACCTTAAGGGTATATTTGTCTATTTACATATCCAAAGATAAAAAAGAACATTTAAAAAAAATATCAACACATTATTTTAAAAAAAGACTATTTTGTGTTGATATTTTTTGTGTTTATATTAATAAAAAAGATTGTTTTGTGTTGATATTTTTTTTAAAACAAGATTATTTAGATAAAACGTATAAAAAGGTTTTTTTTTTTACTTTGGATATGTAAATGGACAAATATACCCTTAAGGTGGGTCAAGCAAAGTCAACTAAGAGATTATTTTAAAATGAAACTAATACTTGGACTAAAATTGATTTAAAATGAAATGTGAGGCACCAAATTGGAAATTTTGAAAAGTTTAGACTAAAATCGATTAAAATTGCAAACGTTGAGGACTAAAATAGAAGTTTACTCTTACGGATTACAATGTCAAAGTCGGTGGCAAAATCATCATCACTATAAACAATGGCACCAAGAGTGCCGCTGGATGGAAAATCATAACATCTTTGTAACCTAGAGTCGTAGAATCGAATACAAAAATCTACAATCTGTGAAGATGTACATATATCTCTAGCAGTCCTAAATAACTTTACGAATCCATTAATTTCATCCAAAATCTGAGAAGTAGTCTGATGGTTCTAGAGTAAATACCAGAGGTATCTCAAATATCAAAAATAGACAATCTATTACTAACCCAAGCTCAGTATCATAAACATACATCTGCATAAATTGAGGCTTTTTATTTGGAGGAAAGCATATGGAACCCACCCAGTGTGAGACCTGTCCCTGGATTTTTGAACACATAAGGGCCTTTTTTCTTGTTAATGTCCTCGTCAATATTTACCCCAATGAGGCCATAGCAAACAAATAATTATACTTACGTATGTTAGAAAGAAAGTGAGCATTCTGGAAAAGGGATAGTAAGTTATCTGGAGGTTTAGGTGGTAAAGGAAACACGACCTTACCGCCCCTGCAACAAATAGAATATCTTGGCCTTTCGCGTTTTGGACGTGACATAACACGCTCCGCTAACCAAAAGTATGCACCGCAAAACTCACACACCTGATCACACTCACCTAGGAAAATGTATTTAGATGATCTATCCTGTGAGGTTTCAAAATCATCAGATTCAGCAGTAGTATCTGACATTTGATGTGTATTCTCAGACGTCGATGCATATACATCAGAAGGTAAAGAAGCCCTCTCCATTATAGGTGTTGTAGTAACAGAAATAGGTGTTGAGTTGTTAACATCTAAAGCATTTGAGACATGACTGTAGTGGCGGGAGGTTATATTTTGCCTTGAGGAAGTACCCCTCTTGCGTGAAATTTGTTGTTGCTGCATAATCTATATGAAAGTTCTAAAAAGAACCAAGGTTTTTGTTTAAAAAAAGTGTAATAAACTTTGGTATCTATAACTTTAAATTATATATTCTGTCGAGCAGATAAAATGTTTAAAAATGTTATCTCTTATATTAATAGATGCAGTGACTACAATTTTTTTTTTAAAGAACTAACACCGAGCCAAGAATATTCACATTTACCCAAGGGGATTTAAGCATCTAGCAATTTACAAATGAGAAATTGAAGGTCCTCATTTGTACGTTCGAGATCAGAATTAAAGTTTAACATTATTCATCTACCAACATGCATCTTAAATCCTAAACCAAAATACAGGTTATGTAGTGCTTCAAATCTACCAAAATGGTCATCTTCATCACTTAAACTATATTAATCAGACCTAATACCAAAGGCTAATCCATACCAAACCTCACACTTTCAATCATCTAAAAGTTTAGTCTCTTGTAAGTGAACATCTAACAAAACTCTTCACTGTTGTCTAAGGAAGTAGGAATCAACTTATACAAAGAAATACATTTCCTAAGGAATGATATTAAGTTTAAGAAATAGAAATTGAAACAATATGTAACTTTATTCATATACATGACAAATAATGACATAACGATGAATTAGAGCAAAAAAAAATAGTGAAGCGTAAACTGGAAGCTGTACCTCTGTAAAATGGTAAGCAAGTAGCAGATAACAGAACTATAAAATATAATCAAAATCAATCCTAAACATCAGTAGATTAGATATAAACAGAAAACATTGAATATAAAAATTTATCAGTAGGTTTTGTGTTAAAGAAGCAAGCAAAAGAAGAACATTAATATAAAGTGCAAATTGGAAACCTAACCTGGATAAGTAGACCGAATCTGGAAGGCTGAAGTGGAAGAAAAAAACCCGATGAGGAGAGGAACCGAAGGATTTTGTGGCGAAAAGATGAAGAAAGATGTAAAAGTGAATGCAATGTGCTGATGGCGGTGGAAAAGAAAGGGGGTTCTTTAACACTTGTCCTATACGTGGCAGTAAGTATATGACTGAGGCAAAAAGACAGTTTAAAAAAAAACCATTTTTTCTTGGTGGGCAAGAGTCTCGAACCCAGCTGTCAACCTGCACATATCTAAGGCCTTACCGTTAAACCGAAATCGTCGATTGTCTATTTTTTCATAAACATAATATATATATATAAAAGCTTTTTAATCGAGAAAAGTCAAAAAAGTCAAACCATGTTGTCTAATGTATTAATATGGTAATGGACAACTTAAAAACTTAAGTTTTTGTAGTATCTATTTGTACAATTTTGTGAAATCATTAAGATTTGTGTCAATAGCACATTATAATTTATTTTGAAGAGGTGTTTCCTTTATATTAGTAGTTGGAAAATCAATAAAATCAAGAAATTCTAAAATCAGAGGTACAATTTAAGGATGTTCCCAGCCACATATTCAAGTGTGCGTTACCGTAGCTTGTATTGGTGTTTCTTTCTAAATTCGAGCACATTTAGTCTTAAAGAGTTCACAAAAGGTGAAGAACCTCTTAGAGAGGTGTTTGTATTTGCTTAAAATATATATTATTATTGGAACAATTTATAATTTTCACTGATTTTAACCTCAACAATGAGTTTTATAAAATATCAATTCTGATTTTTAACCTCAACAATGAGTTTTATAATTTTCACTGAAAATTTTAAAACACAGTGAGTTTTGATCAACTTAGAATTAAAAGTCGTATTAATTCTCACTGTTGAAAGTTAAAACTCATTTAAGTTAAAACTCAAAAAATTAACTGAAACTAAAACTCACTGAAATAACTCACCGGAAACTAAAACTCACTGAAATTAAAAGTCACTGAAATAAAACTCATTGAAATTAAAATTCACTGAACTAACTCACAAAATTTAATTTAAAACTCACTGAAATGGAACTCACAACTGTAATAAAACTCATTGCAATAAAACTCACTAAGTCTTTATACATAATTTCAGTGAGTTTAATTCAACTCAATTATGTATAACTTATTGTTTATTAATTTTAGTGTTTAATTAAACTCATTTGATTTAAAACTCAATGCAATAAAACTCATTAAAAATTTGAAACTCACAAAAATAAAACTCACTGCATTAAAACTCACTGAAATAACTCACTAAATGTAAAACTCATTTTAGTGAAAATTCAAAAAACTAACTGAAACTAAAACTCACTTAAATAACTCACTCAAATAAAACTCACTGCAATAAACCTCACTGAAATAACTTCACTGAAACTAAAACTCACTGAAATTAAAAGTCACTGAAATAAAACTCACTGAAATTAAAAGTCACTGAAATAAACTCACTGAAATTAAAATTCATTGAAATAACTCACCGAAATTAAAATTCACTGAAATAACTCACTGGAACTTAATTTAAAACTCACTGAACTAACTCACTAAAATTTAAATTAAAACTCACTAAAATGGAACTCACAACTGTAATAATACTCATTGCAATAAAACTCACAAGGTCTTTATACATAATTTCAGTGAGTTTAATTCAACTCAATTATGTATAACTTATTGTTTATTAATTTTAGTGTGTTTAATTAAACTCAATTTGATTTAAAACTCATTGTAATAAAACTCACTGAAATTTTAAATAAATGGGATAGTTGCATTATAGTGGTTCAGGTGGTGAAAGTGTAATGCTTTATCATGAATGAACCTAAAAGTTGGTTGTGTGTTTCCTTCTTGATGCAATGTTTATGGCCAGTTGAGTCCCAGATCATTATGGAATGAGAAATATGATGGTTGTTATGTATAAATAGAGTTTTATGATGGTACATGTAACATCCCTGGATAAACCTCGAGAATCGGATTGGATTTTTCCAAGAAAAATAAAAAGGGAAAAAGTTTTTTTTTCTTTTCTGGAATGATGCGGGGCGCATCATGTTTCTTTTGAAGCAATGCAGCCCGCATCGTGTGACGGGTCACCGGGTCGGGTGCGCTACCCGGAAAAGATCCGCGAGATATCCTGATGACAATGCGGGGTATATCGCCCGCTGAAGTAATCCGATGCGGCCCGCATTGATCCCCACGTCTATAAAAACGAGTTTTGCCCCAATTCTGCTCATTTGCACGGTTCAAATTGGAGAAAACTCTCTCATTTCGTCCTCTCAACCCCTGAGACGTCAAGTTCCGGCCAAGGGAAGTCCGGTGGTCGGAGTTCAAGCCCTCGGGAGCTCTAAGAGTGTTCGAGTAAGCCTTTATTCACCTTGTATCCTCACTTCGATCTTGGTTTTGCTATGATCAACCGCTGATCATTTGTTGGTAATGTCCCAGGAGTAGTTGCATGTACGATCAGGAGCAATCTATGGCTTGAGGAACCGATTTCTTGACATTTCATGGTGTGTTTTGTGTTCGGTTGGGTTTTTATCAAGTTTTGTTATGATCCGTCACTCGTTCTATGTTTTGATGATGCATGCAATGGGTTTTCTAGCCTCTGGAGTGAATTTGGAGTTTGAGGAAGTGAAAGACCCGTTTTTGAGGCTTGGTACAAGTTTTGGTGCTTAAGGTACAAGCTACTTATGCATGCATATGTGTTTTTCGGGTTTGTTTTTGCTTCTGGGAAAGTTGGCCTAGGAAACCCACCATCTCAGTGTCCATATTGGCACCTACAAGGAGATTGGTAGATGGGTGGAGGCGGTGCTTGTTTGTTTTGTATTTTCTCACCCGAAAAACGAGTTTTTGGTTATGTTGAGGTAGTGGAATTGTTGTCAGAAATTTTCAGTGGGTTCAAGACCCCAAAACTTTGTTGAAATCAGTTTCTAAGTATGATGGATTTAGTGATTGTGGTTGTGGTGGTTAAAAAGGACATTACGGGTGATATCAGGTTAAACCGGGACTCATAACTTTGGTTTGGTTCGGCCTCAGTGCCTAGAAATTGAGTATTTTGCTACTGGAAGTGTTGGGAACAAAACCCCGTTGTCGAAACGAGCTAAAACTGCAAATTTGGAAAAAAGTCACTTAAAGACAAAATAGTCGTTGCGGGGTGCATCGCCTTTGGATGACCCTGTTGCGGCCCGCATCGACCCTGTGACCAGAATTAGTGATTTTGTTTTGTGTTTTGGGAAATATCGAGCGACCCGGTTTGATTATTTTCACGAGTATGGGCATTTTGGTTTCTAGTAAAGATATTTCACTTCCCGGTTGGCGCCCTATGATCTCGTCGGGTGTTTGTTGTCCGCTCGGTATGTTCCCGGGAGTATTGTTAAACCTCCCATTTTGTTAGTTATTGTTGCTACAAATTGCTTGAGCATATATAATTGCGGATAGGTTCTGATATATTTATGTATATATCATTATAATAGACTTGCCACTGTGATACACTTGGACGTTTGGATTCTCGTGCCCTGTGACGCTTGCTTGATCCACCATTTGATATCTGTGAGTTGATAGCTTTTTCCCCTACTTTAACTTTTTAACGTTTTGGGGTGTACATGAACCATGTCAAACTATTGCTTGTTTGTTTGTTACTGTGCTTAGGTATTTTGTTACCGTGTTATAAATTTAAACTCGCATGTTACAAGACGTTCATGTTGATTAGTATGGTTAATTTGGGCCTTAGTGTTAGGCCACAAAGACATATATTGCACCAATACAGCTGTAGAGGTAGATCAAGGTGTCTCAAACCCGGCTGTTGGATCCATTAGGGGTCGGGTGATGACGTATATGCCTAGTCCACAAAGGGAGGCGTGCGGCCGTAGGGTCGTACCCCCGGAGTGCTGGTTTAACCATAGGAATTTATAACAGGCACAGTATTGTTACTTGATTTGTGGAAACTTGGATTTGAGTCAAACGCGCTACGACTCACCAACAACTTTTGTTGTTGACGTATTTTTGGTTCATGTGCAGGTAAGTAAAGCTTTGGGTGGATGTCACGTTTGGATGTTAGGGACGAGTTGGGTTTTGTACCCGTTGGGGTTGATTTGGTTGATTTTGGAATTTGTTCCCCGTCATGACTATCCTTTGTTATTGTTGTCTTTTTCCTTTGACCGTGTTGGTAGCCTTAGGTTCTGCCTAGGCGTAGACTGATGTGTATCAGACTTAACATATTAAGTCCATTATGGTTTGTGTTTGATTTTGTATTGGACGGGTCGTCTGTTTATGTGTGTTGACCTTGTGATCTTGCATATATCTGTTTGCTTCCGCGTGTTCTGATACAGGCGGCCGGTCCCACTCTCCTCTCCCCCGTGCCTGGCAGGGCGCGGTGGGGCGGGGTGTGACAGGTTGGTATCAGAGCCCAAGGTTCCAGCAGATTAGGTGACTCTTAGAGCCCCTAAGCTTGAACCTCTAAGAAAGAACTTTAAGGCTAAGCTCGGTGCTAAGTCTAGGACTTAGGTGGACGTCTGTGTGCTAGGGAGTAGTTGAGGTTTAGTGTAAGGTCGGTGGTAGTTTCAGCTTTGCAACCTGACATTCCTACCCACAGGTGCACTAAGACTCAGTGAACCCTAGTAGGCATACGAAAGCTGATAGTCTTCCCTTGTTTGGACCTAGGTAAAGGTTTGTGTGTTAGGAGGATCTCAAGGATTAGTGTAAGGTCGGTAGTAGTTAGAGAACTGCAGACTGCCATTCCTACCCACAGATACACTAAGACTTGCCGAATCCTAGCAGACCAACATAAGCCGAAAGTCCCTCCTTGTGTGTTTTTGCATTGGGTAATAGGACACATCGTCCTTAGTGTGAGTTAGGGTAACGGTACCCTAGGCATGCATGGGAGATTTGATATCTTGTATATTGTACTGACTTTCAACTTGACAGGTACCCTGAAGAAAGCATGGTTTTCGGTCGAAGCAAATCCTCATCTTCCCGATCCAGCGGAAAAGGCAAGAAGAAGGTGGAAGCAGGTCCCAGCCGACCGGTTATTCCATTGAGCCCCGATTCTTCGGGCTATGTCGTATCTCCTTCAGCGTTCATTAGGAACACGCCGCATCGGGAGGAGCAGCCACAGGAACTTCCGCGACCACCGCGGAAGCGCATTGGAGCTCGTATGTCTGTTCGCCCTCAGCCACAGATCCAACTGACTCAGGAGGAGATTGATGCTGGGTTTGCCGTAGCAGCAGCAACCCCACTCGTGGATCTTGACGACGATGATGACGAGGAACCTGAGGAGCAGGCATATGAGGTTGAGCCGCCACAGCAGCAGGAGCCCCTGGATCAGCAGCAGTCCGGTAACCATCTGGTTATCAAACTTTCAGCAGGCCATTCTGTCAGCTATCATTCTCAGCACCATGAGCACCACGTCTATTCCTCTCCAGCTTACGCTCCCGCTAGCTATGATTCCGGTGTTAGCGACAGCCCGGACGAGTCCGAGCCCATGGTCGAGGTCCCTATTGTTACAGCAGCCACCACTGCAGCCGCCATTGCTCCCGGACACCCTGTTCCCCCACCATACCCACCGTTTGCCCACGATATGCGTGATCCCTATGTTGCTGCACGCATGGAGGCACAACAGCCAGGCCTTGTTTCTGATCGTTACTCCTTCCCAGCGCTGCAGAGATCGTATAGTGCTCATGTCCCCATGTATCCCCCTCCAGTTGACCCATATTATGCTCATCCTCCACCACCCCCACCTTACATGATGCCATCCTATCCCTATGCCCCATATGTTCCCTATGTTGAGCCTCATCGTTCTTCGTTTTCCGGTCCTGGTTACCCATTTCCTTATTCTCCATATCGTGAGATCGCAGGACCTAGTTCCCCTGATGTTGTCGCTCTCGTGGAGCGGAACCGTGCATTGGCACAAGAGAATGCAGAGGCAAAGAAGAGAGAGAAGAGTATGGCGAAGATGTTATCGAAGGCATCCACTGCTATTGGGGAGGAAGCTAGGATGGGATTTGGCATTGGAAAGAAGAAGAGTCACTGAGGATCGATCGTTGTTGATGATTGTGGATGATGTGGCTCTTATCATTCTACCTTGTGGTTGTGTTTCGGATATGTTTTGATTGTCAGCTGTTTTTACTTGTTGTAGTTCTGTTGTACTTTCAGACTTGTATCCGTGTTGTTGTTATGGTACTTTTAGTGGTTGATATATTGTGATCTGGATATTATGGTCATAGTACTTATGTTAGGAACTTGTGTAAGACTTGTTATGGTATTATGGTTTAATAAATCCTAGTGTTGTTGTGATTTGTTGATTGTGGATTCGATTGCACTAGGGATTGTATAGCTTGTTGAGGCTAGGAGTAAGTGATTTCCTAATGTGTAGGAATTGCTTAGAACCCCATTATCCTTTGTTTCCCTTGATAGTCATGACACTGCTTAGTTTCGTGAGCCCCCTGTTCCGGGTGTATCCGATAGGTATCCTCCGCGCATCCCCGATGACTTGGACCGAAGCTATGCTTCCCTATGGTCCACACTTGTTAGGGGCAAGACCGAAGCAAGCGTTTGTTCCCCCGTTTGAATAACTCCTAAGGAGTTATGCCCGTATCACAGTTGCGTTTGTGGGAGTCTATTTGAACCTTTGTGGGAATTCTAATTGCGTTCCATCCAAATTTCAGCCAATGATGAAGGCTACTACTAGCAGGACTACGAGAAGGACACATCATGCTACTAACGATCCCAAGAATGTTGGTGATATTCTAAAGAATACTGTTGAACAGAGCGATGATGAAGATGACAACAACTCCTTGCGTATTGTGAATGAAAACCCTCTAACGTCCGAGCAGAGGAGAGAAAAAGAGCAGGAAGAAAGGTTCCAAAGACTGATTGCTGACTGGATTGCAACCGCATTCCCAAACTTAGTTGCTCAGGAGAAAAGACTGGGTAAGAAACACGTTGAACCTGAAGGACAGAAATCCAGAATTGAAGAAAGAACCGAATCGAACCATCATAGGAAATCTAATTCTGAAAAACGGAAGACGGTGAGAGATGAATCCTCCGCAAGTTCCCGAAAGCTAAGCTCTGAGAAGCGTAAAAGGGTTAGAGAAGAGTCTTCTGCAAGCTCGAGGAGCGAGCCTAAGAGGCGTCACAAGTACAGTTCAGATTCTGACAGCTCTGAGGAGCGCGAAGCAAAGAGAGAGCGAAAGGAGAAACGAAAAGCATACCA
>JBCNJP010005796.1:0-14527 GCA_039602395.1 Deinandra increscens subsp. villosa
ACGATGGTCCTTACACGAACAAGGACCGGACAAGAGTCCACCGGACTTGAAACTCTGTTGGTTGCCTTTGGAACACAACGTGCAAACCGTAGGCGCAAGGCTAACAACAGTACAACTACAACTACTGGTAAATATATAGATTTGTTTTCATTAAAATCGACAACTTGTGTTTGGTTAGTGGTAGGGTTCTTAATGGGGTCAACCCATAGTTGTCAATAGCGAATAGCGGTAAATAGCGACAAGCTACCTATATGCTACGTAGCGATAGCGATAAAATAGCGCCCGCTATTTAATGTTTAGCGATAGAATAGTAGAAAATTTCAGAAATATTACTTTCCATTAAGTATTCAAAATATTATAGCAAACTACTAATTATAACAACTAAATAAACATTCACACATCACCAAAATAGCTAAAGTATGCCATCAGCCATCTTAAAAGCACAAAACCAGCTGTCTTATAAAGACCTATGAATTTACAGTGTTAAAGAACAAAATTAGCTATGAATTTACAACTATCTTACAAAGACTAGTAGGAAGTAATGATTAGCTATAGATCGGGATCCCCATCTGCTTGCATTAAGTTGCTTTCCTCTGTTCAATTCCATTTGCTCACTATATTTCTAAGAAAATAAAAGTTGGCTTACATACTGAAACCAAGAAAAATTAGGGAAATAAATCACGAATAGTTGTTATGATTTGTGCAAAATAAATTTAGGTTACTCACCTGTGCTTTTTCCATCTCACAGTAGTCGCAAAAGTGATTCCAATCTTCTTCACTCTTACACTCAGATTTCATCATTGATCTTGCCAATTGAGGATCCGCTCTTCCTCCATTCTTCTTCCAGTGAGCACTCAAAACGCCTCGTTCTTTTCCATTGTGTACGTAGTTGATTATTAACATACTTCATAAAAACAAGATCTTTCCACAACAATGTGAATTTTTCCTACATTTAATAGATATGTTGGTAAGTGACATGAAAAATAGCGTCATAATAGCTTCTCAATAATTATAAGAAAATAAAGAGTACTTACTTCTAATTTCTCATACATAGTTTTATTTCACTTCTTCTGGCAGCAAATCCCGTTTATGAAAATTCATCGGACAAGAGTTCCGAATTACGATTTTACACTCAATAGAAAATTGTGTTGATGTGGTCCCGACGAAGCCTTTGATTTCTTATCCATTGTCAAATTAATTTTACGACCCTTAGGTAAATCTTGGAAGATCAGGGTAGCTTTCCTATTTAAATTGGGACCGTGCCTCTTTGGTAGAACAACAACTTCCACTACCAATGGTTCTGCAGGCTCTTCTACATGCTGATCTGCACGAGAATCACCATGTTATTCTGCAAAAGAACCTGATGGTGTTCATTGTGGAAAATGCAATTTGAGAACATTGTTATGTATTTTTTCAATATAAAAGGGTTTATTCAACCAAAACCTAAACCCTTTTATATTTCTTCTATTAGACAGTTTAACCAAAAGAATTAGCACAAATGAAATGAACACCATCAAGTGCTCGAGCATTTTCCACAGTGTTCTTAGATTGCTTAAAATCTTTTAAAGTGTTCCATTGAAAAAATACATAACGATAATACTAATACTCCATCCATCAAAGGTTATAGCATGTGATTTATAAAAATGACAAAATAAATTATCTTGATCATCATTCAACTGATTTCTGGTCATGTTCATAAACCCTTTTATATTTCTTCTCTTGGACAATTTAACCAAAAGAATTAGTACAAATGAAATGAACATCATCGAGTGCTCGAGCATTTTCCACAATGTTCTCAAATTGCATAAAATCTTTTAAAGTGTTTCATTGAAAAAATACATAACAATAATAATACTCCTTCCATCGAAGGTTCCATTGAAGGCTAGAGCATGTGATTATAAGAATGACAAAATAAATTATCTTGATCATCATTCAACTGATTTCTGATCAGGTTCTTTTGCAGAACAACATGTTGATTCTCGTGCAGATCAGCATGTAGAAGAGCCTGTAGAGCCATCGGTAGTGGAAGTTGTTGTTCCACAAAAATAGGCGCGGTTCTAGTTTAAATAGGAAAACTACCTTGATCTTCCAAGATTTACCTAAGGGTTGTAAAATTAATTTGACAATGGATAAGAAACCAAAGGCTTCGTCGGGACCACAACAACACAATTTTCTATTGAGTGTGGAATCGTAATTCGGAACTCTTGTCCGATGAATTTTCATAAACGGGATTTGCTGCCACAAGAAGTGAAAATAACTATGTATGAGAAATTAGAAGTAAGTACTCTTTATTTTCTTATAATTATTGAGAAGCTATTATGACGCTAATTTTCATGTCACTTACCAACATATCTATTAAATGTATGAAAATTTCACATTGTTGTGGAAAGATCTTGTTTTTATGGAGTATGTTATTAATCAACTACATACACAATGGAAAAGAACCAGAGGCGTTTTAAGGGCTCACTGGAAGAAGAATGGAGGAAGAGCGGATCCTCAATTGGCAAGATCAATGATGAAATATGAGTGTAAGAGTGAAGAAGATTGGAATCATCTCCGCGACTACTAGGAGATGGAAAAAGCACAGGTGAGCAACCTAAGTTTATTTTGTACAAATCATAACAACTATTCGTGATTTATTTCCCTAATTTTTCTTGGTTCTAGTATGTAAGCCAACTTTTATTTTCTTAGAAATATAGTGAGCAAATGGAATTGAACAGAGGAAAGCAACTTAATGCAAGCAAAGGGGGATCCCGATCTATAGCTAATCATTACTTCCAACTAGTAAGATTTACACTTTTCGACCCATATGTTATTGTTGTTAATGTAGTAGTAGAATTTAATGAAAAATAGGTAGATCTTGACCATTGCTGTTCAAGTTTTGATCTTGCCATTCTGTTTGCTGTTCATGAATTTTGGGGGTACTATTTTACTCTTTAGGGGTTTGTTTCTTCTCAGCCAGTTTTTGTAATGCCGGTTCCACCAATTAATACGCAATTCTAATTGATAGTCCCTGATATAGTGCTTAACCTTCATCAAAGTACACAATTTGAATTTAAACAAGGCAGCAGGTAGTTTGGGCCATTTATGATCATAGTGGTAGGTTTCTTCTAGATTGATAATATAAAGGTGATATGTTTGATATATCGTTTTTTCTATACTAATTTATTTATGTGAGATTAATCACAATCATCTACCTATGTATTTATTAAGTTATAAAAGTCCAAGGGTTAGTTGTGTCAAAATGTCTAAAGATAAGTTCTAGTGTCATTTGTAAATATGTATATAGTTCAGGGTCTGTTTGGTCAGAACAGGAAGTTAAAAACCTCCATATGTGTCGTACGTATATATATGTATCGATGGATTGCAGACCATCGACACAAAACATTTATGATAATACAATTCAGTTTTAGTCAAATTCTCTTAAGATTTGTGTAATCGATCGATCAAAGATCCAACATTTGGCATCAGAGCCACGTTACACATTCGATTACACTTTCGATTTCAAGATTGAAGTTCCGAAAATCATCATTTGTTCCTGTCGCTATTTATTCAAATCGATTTGCAGATTGGTGTTATTATTGATCGCGAATTCATAATTCGAAAGAGACTACGATAAGGGTTGATCGAATTCTAGTATGGAATCAAGCGATTGCCACAAATTTGTTATTCGTGAATCAGAGGGCCGAGAACCGAGTTTCGTCCCTGCGTTTTTTTCTCATCTTTTACAAATCGTTTTAACCTACAAATCCAAATTCACGAAATTACCAATTCGAAAGAGACCATACGGGTTGATCGATTTCAGAAGTTAATCACAGATTGCTTCAAGATTGTGTGGATTTGGAAACGAAGAACATCACAGGAGACATCAAATTTTCACAAAAAACCCAGAGGCTACGGGCTGTTAGTTTGTTGCGGGAATTCAGAATCATCAAATTCCAGGTTTTATCGTTTATTTACTTTGGAATTTATCTAGATTACAAATTCTAGATTATTACTATTATACTATATGAATTCTAGAAGAGAATTGCATAAAGTATATTTTTTTTCTACTACTTTGTTTTTCAAAACGAAGATCTTGAAAAATATGTCGGAAGGTGACAACCCAAGTGGTGGTAATGCAATTATTGTACAAAAGGAAACGGTGTCCTCACCGAATTTCAAATGCCCTATATTAAAATCACTTAATTATACGGTATGGGCCATTCAAATGAAAACCATACTAGAGGCAAATGGACTTTGGGAAAGGATTGAACCGACAGACAATACGGAAGCGGATGTCAAGAAGGACAAGACCGCAAGTGCGTATTTATTCCAGGCTGTAAGGAAAAATAGAGCTTGGAAGAATTCCGGCTGAATTGCCAATTTTACTAGTTCCGGCTGAAGTTGAAGTTGAAGCGGAATTCATACTTCAAGCGGAACAGGCAGTTCAAGCGGAAATAAGCAGTTTTGTTTCTTAGCGAATATTCCGGGTGAACTCGTTTATCCACCAGATAAAGAGTTCAACCTGACTTTTCACGAGAAGTCTTTTCAGAAGTCCAATCCTGCAAAAGCTTCTCGTATGCTTCTAAATCTGATTCAAGCCGCTCTCCTAAAGTAGATTGTTGCTGCCAACACGCAAGTCATTCCGATTGTCGATGTTTATTCTTTTGGTAGTTTATATTTGACTTTTATGTTTACGGTCTAGATTAGATCGCATGAGATCAATGGCTATCATTGATCTCATCAGCACTATATATAGCATGTAATCTCTTAGTTTACACACACGGTCATCACTTGTAATAGTGTAGCTTTGAGTTAATGCAAATAGTGCCGAATATTCGATATATCGTGGTCTTTACTATTCTGCAAATCAAGCATTTACATTATACAAGAGCTTAATATCGCTTAAGTAAAGTGAAATATAACTTTAATTCCGCAGGGTTATATTTGCAAGTAAAGGGCTTAGTTTTAGTTTATTCATAACTAATAACGATCCTACAAGTGGTATCAGAGCTTTGGCTCTCACTTTGAAGACTTTCTGTGCTTCAAAGTCGATACTTTACTTGCTTACTTTACAAGCTTCGTTGTTTTATCTTTCTAAAAGGTTTTTCAAAATGAGTGATTTCAGTTTAAGTTGCCCAAATGGCTCCTCCAACAAACCACCAATGTTCACTCCTGATGACTTTGGTACCTGGAAACTCAGGATGGAAGGTTTTGTTAGGATTTTGGACCGTCGTATTTGGAAATCTTTCACTGAAGGACCCTATTTACCAATGGTTTCATCTGCTGATGATGCAGAAGTTAAAATACCTAAGCCATTAGATAAATATGTTGAATCTGACTACACTGCTCTTGAATTTGACCATAAGGCATACTGGACTCTACAGGCTGTACTTCCTAATTCCATTTTAAGTGGGTTTAAAGGATATAAAACTGCATTTGACCTGTGGAATGCCTTAAGTGAAATGTATGAAGGAACCAGTGAAGTAAAAGAAAACAAGAAAGATGTTTTAAAACAAAAGTATGAAAACTTTACTTTTAAATCTGGTGAAACAATGACAAACCAGTACTTGAGATTTGTCTCATTGCTTGATGAACTCCAAAAGGTGGATGTTAAACTAGAACAAGTAGATGTGAACAGGAAATTCCTACGTTCCCTGCCTTCTGTGTGGACAGTTTACACAGTAAGCATCAGGGAATGCAAGAATTTGAAAAAGATGAGACTCAGTGAACTTCATGGCATACTAAGTGCTTATGAAATGGAACTAGATCTTAAACAAAGCTCATCTTCTGAATCAACTCAGCTGTTCTCATCTGTACTAGTAACCACTGATTTTAACAATCAAAGGTCATCTAACTCATCATCATATTCCTCACCTATAGTCAGTTTCCCTGAGACACCAAGGTGTCAAGAGAACTTTTCAAACTCTTTTGAAAGTTCTCACAATGCTCATGTAGCAGCTGACTCTTATCAAGGCTTCATACCTGAAGATCTTGAGTGCATAGGTGCTGATGATTTAGAAGAAATGGATATAATGACCCAACTTGCCATGGTTTCTGTAAGAGCTCAAAGGTTTTATAAAAGGACAGGTAGAACCTACAAGGGAGCAAAAGGTGCTCACATAGGCCTTGACAAAAGCAAAGTCAAATGCTACAACTGTCACCAACTTGGTCACTTTGCAAGAGAATGCTCTCAACCAAGAAGAGAAGGACAGAATCAGAACCATGCTCAAGGGAAAAATCATGGAGGAAGCAACTCAAACAACAACAATTCTGGAAACAACTCAGGTTCACACCCCACCCCACCAAAGCCAACCGGAAGTCAAAACCATCAGAACGTGGTAGCTGCTGTAGCAAATCAAACATCATGTGTTGAATGGGAAGATTTCGTTGCTGAGTTTGAACCCATCAACTATGCTTTAATGGCCAAACAGGACTCCATCACAGATCAGGTAAATTCTATCCCTGAAAAGGTCTTAGAGAATCTATGTAGTCCTGCCTGCATAGAACAAGTGGCAAAATATCGAAATCACAACACTGATTTGATTGATGAAGTTTCAAATTTAAATGAGTTAAAGGAATGTTTTAAGAAAACTGAATCATCATACATTTCAAAAATTGAAAACTTAACCAAAGAGTATGAACAGTTAAAACAAACCAACTCAGTGCTTGAAACACAGCTTGATGACTTTCTGTCAAAACTTGAAAAATCAAGAAATGAAACCAAAGATGCTAAGGCTGAGGTTGATGTTCTTGAGATCAAGTTGAAAGATGCTTTGTTTACTTGTGATAAATTTCAAACAGCAAACAAAAAGGCTGAAAAACTATGGATGGGAGGGATGTATGGTAAAGCAGGTGTTGTCTATAACTCTGTTGAGCCACCAATTGAATACTCACCTGCAATCAAACCAATTGAAGCCTTAAAATCAGAATGCAAAGTTAGTCTCATAGTTGATGACATTTCATCACAATCCAGTTCTGAAAACACTGTTGAGTCTAATAAAGTTGATGTCACTGCTGCTAGCACATCTGCCTCAGCTGACCAATTAAACATTTTGAAACCATCAATTGCTGTTCCTCCACCAACTGTTTATGAACCTAAGGATTCAAAAGTTGGAGGAAAGCAACCTGAGCAACCAAAGGGAAGTCAAACTCAAAGGTTTGGTCAAGTAAATTTCAATCAAGTAACCAAAATTGAGTCTCCCAGAAAATTTGAAACCAAAATTGTTGAGTGCATGTGCTGTGGTGAACAAGGTCACCTAGCTGCTGTCTGTCAGTTTAACCCAATGAGTAAAGTTAGACCATTTCAAAAACCAAAACCTGTTTTGAAACCAAAAGCTGATTTTCAAAAGAAGCTCACAGGAAGAATTTCACCTGTGAAAAACCACACTTTGAAGCATTTTAGATCTGAATCCAACAGAGTTTTAGTTGGTAATGATAGAAATGGCAGTTTCACTGTTTTAAAGCAAAATCGTTTTCCGGCTGAAGTTCAAGCGGAACATTTGTCCGCTCGAACTCATGTTCAACCGGAAAATAAATTTCAACCCAGATCAGCTACTGCTCCAAAGCAGAGACCTCAAGTTCATTTTGCTGATGGGTTTGAACATTTTGAAGCTCAAGGAAGAAGAAACCCCTCCAGAGGAAAAGTCACCTCTAGAGAAAATTTTTCAAGAAACAGCAAACCCAATCAATTTGAAACTGTATTTGCTAATGGTTCAAGCGGAAATCATTATGTTCCACTTCAGGGGGGGAGTTTAAATCAAAGCAAACATTTTCCCCAAAGATTTTCAAAATCACCTGAAAGAACTAAGTTGGTTAATCAAGAAAGTGAAAAACTCAAGAAACTAACCAACAAGCAAAGAAAGTTTAAAGAATATAGGGATAGAAAAATTGCTGCAAAAAGGAACACCAAAGATGAAAGGTCTAGTCAAACAAGTGCTCAGTATGAGAACTTCAGTTTGGACAATGATGATCTGTTAAATGAAGCTCCAGTTGTTAATACTCTAGTACTCAAAGAGTATAGGTATAACGATGCTTATGGCAGACCCAAGACCAGTCAGGCTTGGGTCCCCCATAGAAATTAATCATTTCTGATATGTGTAGGTGCAAAATAAAGGCCAGAATAGCCTATGGGTAGTTGACAGTGGTTGCACTTGCCACATGACAGGGAATAAGCACATTCTGGAAAATACAAAAAGAATCAATGGAGGACCAGTTGCCTTTGGAAGCACAAAAGTCAATTTTGTTGATACATTGAATTTTAATTTGCTCAGTGTCTCACAAATGTGTGACAAGAACTTAAATTTAATGTTTAATGAGAAAGAGGCAATAGTTCTCAAACCTGGTGTTAAAATTCCTGATGAATTGATAATGCTTAAGGCACCTAGGAGAGATGGACTATACATTCTGGATATGTCAGTGGCTACACCTTCATGTGGCACTGCTTGCTTTGTATCCAAGGCCTCAGTTGACGAATCTGATCTTTGGCATAGGAGGTTAGGTCATGTGAACTACAAGAACATGAACAGAATCGTAAATTTAGGCTTGGTTAAGGGTCTTCCTAACAAGCACTTTATTTGTTCTGAAAACTGTGTGCCATGTCTCAAGGGCAAGCAACACAGAACCTCTTTCAAGCCAAAAGTTGAATCTTCAATCTCAAAACCTCTAGAGCTTTTGCACATGGACTTATTTGGTCCAACTAGAGTAATGAGTCTAGGAAAAAGGTCATACTGCTTTGTTATAATTGATGATTTTTCTAGATATACTTGGGTTTTCTTTCTTAAAACAAAAGATGAAACTGCTGAACTATTGAAAACTCTTGTCATCAATTTAGAAAATCAGTCCAATCTTAAAGTCAAAACAATCAGATGTGACAATGGCACAGAATTCAAAAATCATGTTCTAAATTCTTTTTGTGAGGAAAAGGGAATTTTGAGGCAATTTAGTGCTCCTAGAACTCCACAGCAAAACGGTGTTGCTGAAAGGAGAAACAGGACATTGATTGAAGCTGCCAGGTCAATGTTGGCAGACTCTAAGCTCCCTGTGATATTTTGGGCTGAAGCAGTGAACACTGCTTGCTATGTCCAAAACAGGATTTTAATTGTCAAGGGAAAGAATAAAACACCTTATGAGCTTTGGAGAAAAAGGAAGCCAAACATTTATTTCTTCAAGCCATTTGGTTGTTCCGTCACTATCTTAATAGCCAATGAGTCTTTGCCTAAGTTTGCTGAAAAGGCAGATAAGGGTTATTTTGTTGGCTACTCTGGTGTGTCAAAGGCATTTAGAGTATACAACAAGAGAACTAAAATTGTTGAGGAAACCATAAACGTATCTTTCAATGAAAAATCTGCCAACAATTTTAAGTCTCAGCCAAGCTGGTTATTTGATATTGATGCACTAACTACTGCTTTCAACATAACTGTTGATAAGCCTGTGAGTTCTCTAGTGCAGGAACAAAACTTTAACAGGTCTGCTGATGCGCATTGGAAGAAAAATCAAACTGATAGTGAGAAGTCAATCTTCTTCTCTTCAATGAGTTCTCAACCTGTTTTCCCAAGGAATGACAAGAAACTGACTGAAATAATTCAAATTGAAGAAGAAATTGTTCCGCTTGAAGTTCAAGCTGAACATATTTCTCCGGTTCAAGTTCAACCGGAAAATCAAATTTCAGAAACTGAAGAGAATACTGAATTAGAGTCAAATGAAGCTGGAAACTCAAATGATATCACATCAAATGAGCTCAATTTAGATCATCTGATCTACAATTCAGATTCCAAATTCTCTTGAATCAGTTGGAGTTTCCGATCCTATGTCACAATTTGAAAATGTTGAGCTTGATCACAGACTTCCTCAGCTCAACATACCCTCAAATGGAAGAAGCCATGAATTTCCTATGTTCATTGATAGAAGAATCAATAGAGATCATCTAGCGGGAAATATTATTGGAGAAGCTTCAGCCCCAGTGCTGACAAGAAGTAGATCTGCAAATGCAAATATCTGTTTGCATGCTGCATTTTTGTCTCAAGAAGTACCCAAGAAGGTAGAAGATGCCTTAGAAGACAACAACTGGGTAGAGGCAATGCAAGAAGAACTATTTCAGATAAACAAGCAAAAGGTTTGGGAATTGGTGGATCTGCCTGATGGAGCAGAACCAATTGGAACAAAATGGGTGTTCAGAAACAAGAAAGATGACAGGGGAATTGTTATCAAGAATAAAGCAAGACTGGTTGTGCAAGGCTATGTACAGGAATAAGGCATTGATTATGATGAAGTCTTTGCACCAGTAGCCAGGTTGGAAGCAATCAGAATCTTCCTAGCCTAAGCTGCATTTAAAGACTTCCAAGTATATCAAATGGATGTGAAAAGTGCTTTCCTGTATGGCCTCCTGGAACAAGAAGTTTATGTCAATCAACCTCCTGGCTTTGAAGACCCTCACCATCCGAACAAGGTATGCAAGCTAATCAAAACTTTGTATGGTCTCAAACAAGCCCCTAGAACCTGGTATGAAACTCTTTCTAACTACCTTCTAGTGAATGGCTACAAGAGAGGAGCAATTGACAAAACTCTTTTTATTAAAACTGTTGGTAATGACATGCTAATGGTACAAATTTATGTTGATGATATTATTTTTGGTTCATCTAACACTTTGTTGTGCAAGGAATTTGAAACTTTGATGCAGTCAAAATTTGAAATGAGCTCCATGGGAGAACTAACCTTCTTCCTAGGGCTTCAAGTAAAGCAAACTGCAGATGGAATCTTTCTGAATCAATCAAAGTACATCCAAGACATGCTAAAGAGATTCGACATGTTATCATGCTCAAGTGCCAAGACTCCAATCTCCACTTCCCACAAGTTAACTGATGACTTAAGTGGAAAACCAGTGGATGTGCACATGTATAGAGCAATGATAGGCTCTCTGATGTATCTCACAGCTAGTAGACCTGACATCATGTTCAGTGTTTGCTTATGTGCTAGATATCAATCTTCTCCAAAAGAGTCACACATGCTCGCTGTTAAGAGAATTTTCAAGTACCTAAAGGGGCAACCCAAACTGGGTTTGTGGTATCCCAAGACCTCTGACTTCTCTTTCAAAGCATACACAGACAGTGATTATGGAGGATGTGATATAGATAAGAAATCAACATCAGGAGGATGTCAATTTCTAGGAGAAAGGCTTGTCTCTTGGCAATGCAAAAAGCAAACATGTGTTTCTACTTCAACTGCAGAGGCTGAGTACATTGCTGCCTCAAGTTGTTGCAGCCAAGTAGTTTGGATCCAAAATCAGATGCTTGATTATGGGATCACATTCATGGAAACTCCTATTCTTGCAGATAACAACAGTGCCATTTCCATCGTCAACAATCCAGTGAAGCACTCCAAGACCAAACACATTGACATAAGGTATCACTTTATTAGAGATTGTGCTGAAAAGAACTTAATCAAATTATTTAAAGTTCACACTAATCATCAACTGGCAGATTTGTTTACAAAAGCTTTCGATGAGGCAAGGTTTTTCTACCTCATCACAGCCATTGGGATGATGAACTTTGAATAAAACTTTTCACAACTTTAATAAAAGAAAAGAGATGTGCTCAAGAGCCCGCCTCTTGATACAAAAAGAAAAAGAAAAAGAAAATCTCTTGTGTTAATTGAAGAATATTTCAGTTCATAGTCAATAACTGTTGTTAAAACTATGAAAAATCGACACAAATTTTCAAAATCTATGTGTTTTGGATTTTCCGGTTCAAGTTCAGGTTCAACCTGAAAGAACAACTTTTGAAATTCACCGGGTGAACTTCAACCGGAAAAATGCTTTAACTTTGGCGTGGAAACTTGTTTTTTTTTTAAAAAAAAAAACAAAAAAAAAACAATTCTTCCAAGCGGAAAACTTGTCCGCTTAAAGTTCAAACGGAAGAAATTTGGTTTTTACAATAAAGGAGAAAATGAGTTCCGCTTGAACTTCCGGGTCAACAAAGTCAAGGAATCATTTAATTACCCGGAATGCACAATTTTCTAAGCGGATATTCATTTATTTTACCTATTGAATTTTTAACTGTTCAATTCCGAGGTTTCAGTAAATTAATTTTCGGATAAGGGCATGCTTTAACCAGTTGTAATGTATAACCCCTAAAGCACCTGTCCCATCCGTCAATGAACCGTCGATTTACAACCTCTCTCCTCCACGCCATCTCCGAAAAGGTAAAAAGCCCTAAATTACCGTCAATTTCCCCATTTCTCGCAACACAACTCAGAAATTACTCCCAAAACCCTCTTAAACCATCTCCGATTAACTCCCACAAAACCGTCGACATTCTCAAATTCCGTCAACAATGGCTCCGAAGGGAAAGGCCAGTGGCAAGAAGCCAGTTGGTGACTCAAAATTTCTGGTAGAACACAACTTGATGGCATATCTTGAACCACCATCCAAGACTGAAATCTACAATGAAATGATCGAGTTCATCAAAAGCTCTCACCTCCATCATGCGCTTACTGTAGAAGCCGAAATCTTTGAAGAAGTAATGGAAGACTTTTGGGTTCACGCTAGGGTTACCGACGAGGCTAGCGGAAGTGGTAAAATTGTGTCAACTGTCCAAGGGAAGGAAGTTGAAATTGATGAAGCAAAGGTTCGAAGACTGTTGAAACTGAGGGATGAAGATGGTTACGGCGAAATAGATCAGAAAAGATATCTCCGCCTTTTCAGAAACATTGGTTATGGTGGCTCCCTACATAGCAAAACTATTAAGAAGGGGCAGTTACCATATAAATGGAGATTTCTTGCACACATACTTCTGGTGTGTCTATCTCCAAAGAAGGGAGGTTTTGATGAGCTCTCCGGTGAGCAAGCCTCTGCCTTCTACGCTGTGGTCAAGGGTGAGAACTTCAATTTTTCCAAACAAATTTTTCAAGCCCTAAAATCCAATGTTCATTCTGAATATGTATACCTGTATCCCAGATTTTTGACATATATTCTCAAAGAAGAGTACCCCCCATATAGTATGGCTTGGTACAATTTTGCACCAAAAACTTCTGAATGAGAAAACATTTTCAAATCTTGCTTTAAACAAAACTCCATTTCTTGGAAGGGATACTGACCACCCCTTACCAATTCCAAGGCAATTTCCTGATGAACCTGCTACAGTAGAGGTTCAACCGGAAATTGTAGGAGTGACTGAGCCCCCTGCTCAAGATGACAGAGCTGTAGACCTAACAGTTTCTGATCCCACATCTGTCCCAGCTTCCTCTTCATTAATAGTTTTTCAATCCAAAAAGAGGAAAGCTACCACAATCACTTCCACTGCCACCTCCTCATCAAACTCACCTCCTGTCATTTTCAAGAGACAGAGAAAAGTGGTTACTAGGTCTCCTCCACCTAGCACCACCAACCAACCTGAAGCTTCAAACCCCGTTCAAGGCAAAAAGCCTAAACGGAAACTGGTAAATTTGGGATTATCTCTTAGGGATGAACCTTCTGTTGAGGGGGAGTCATTAGAAGCAGATGTAGCTTCCCCATCTGAAAATCTTTCACCCCTACAACCCCTGTCACCTAGGAGTGACAGTGTTCTCAATCCTGGCTTAAATGAAGGTGTTATTAACTCACCTGCCATATTACATGAGAACATCCTGATAAGCCAGGACACTGTAGCACTGCAACCCCACTCCTCACCGGAGGTGAATCTCAGTGGTTCTGAAGAGATTCATGCAGAAAGGGCTGCTGCTCCCAAGTATCCCAACTGGAGCTTGGTGTCAGCAGTAACATAAATAAGACCCAATCTGCGGCAATCTTCTCTGAATCAGCACCCGGAAGTCCTTCATTGGAACAAAGGGTTGCTGAAACAGCAGAAGAGAATCCTAGGTGCCAAGAAGCCATGGGTACCAATGCTGATCAATCTAGGATTGATAGCTTGGTTATTTCCAAGGATACTGGCAAAAAGCCAGTTGAGGATAGTCTTACACTACCTGAATTGACGAAACTGTACCTTTCTCTGCAAGCACAGGTTGAAGCTCTAAACTCAACTGTTGCCAAAATGGTTCAAGCTGATCCAATTCCAACTGAAGCAGGTCCTTCAAACCCTACCAGAGACGCTGAAGAAGTTCTTGTAACTGATGAAGCTGATATTGTCAAATTGGGGGAGAAGTTACTGTCAAAACCTGCTATTACTGAAATCGAAGAGGTAGAAAGGATACCGGCTGAAGTAAGAGCCACAGCTTGCCAAAAGATTGGCATTGAGCCTTTTTCTGTTGAAGAGAGTTGGGTGAATATGAAGTGCAGTCAACTGATTGCTATTTCTCCTTTTGAGGACCCCAACCTCACCGAGCTTGTTCAGTCGTCCATGCTGATTGCTGGTGCTCTCCCTGAGCATATCAACATGATCACAACACTTCTGACAGATGTTATTTTTCCGGCTGAAAGAGCCAGTGATCATGTATTGCCTCCACCAGCAAGGCAGCAGTTGACATGGAAGAAAGTACTGCAACTGCAGCAGTTGGTACTATGACTGAAGGAGAAGGAGAAAGTTTGATTGGTGAAGATGAAGGAACCGAGGTA
>JBCNJP010005797.1:0-12061 GCA_039602395.1 Deinandra increscens subsp. villosa
ATAGCACAAGCCAAGGGGAAGATTGTAAGGGAATAATTTGTGGCTTGTGTATTAAATCATCACTTGGCGGACTATTTTGAAGGCCTGTGTGATAGAATAGGTGTAAAATAGCTGGGTTTTCATTGTATTGGGTCATTGGGCCAATTTAAACATGTTTGGGCCCAATTAGAAAGAGTTTAAGGGGTGTTTAGTGGGCCTGTTTAGCCTAATCCTAAAATTAGGTTTAAGATTTGTTTATCTATATAAACAAATCTTAATACTCATATTAGAGGCTAGCTAGTTGAGAGAGATACAAGGAGGCTTTTCGGGTTGTGTCAAGCTTGTGTACCAGACGATTATTAATCGTGTGCACTCTTTGAGGTTTTATTGCATTTATCTTTGCGTTTTTCATATCTTTATTTCACCCTTGTTCTTGAATCTAGTCTATCGTTGGATTCCGCACTTCTATAGATTAAACGATATCGTGTTAGGACCGTTTCGGGACTTATAGGAGACTTAAAAGAAGTCTACGTATTACAACCAGAAGGATTTGTAAAACCAGGAACCGAGAAGAAAGTATACAAGCTCTCTAAGGCACTGTATGGATTGAAACAAGCACCACGAGCATGGAATATCAAGTTAGACCATACTCTGAAAACACTCGACTTTCAGAAATGCTCATTGGAAAATGCAGTCTACATAAAGAAGAGCAACACATCAACTATAATAATTGGAGTTTATGTGGATGACCTCATAGTAACTGGAGCACCAAAGAAGGAAATAGATCATTTCAAGTCACAAATGGAGAAAGAATTCGAAATGAGTGACTTAGGGCTCCTAGCATACTATCTTGGTATAGAAGTCACCCAAGCAGGGGTGAAATATCCATCAAGCAAACAGGATACATCAACAAGATCCTGAAAGAAACTAATATGCTTGATTGTAACGAAACAAAGATTCCTATGGAACCGGGAACAAGACTCACAAGAACTGAAGAAGGAGAACCGGTGAATCCTACGGAATACAGAAGCTTAATAGGATGTTTGAGGTACTTACTACATACGAGACCAGATCTGAGTTATTCAGTAAATCTACTCAGTCGTTTCATGCAAGAACCAAAAGAACATCATCTAAAGGGAATCAAACAAGTACTACGCTACATCAAAGGAACCAAAGATCATGGAATAACCTACAAGAAGACTGGAGGTTGCAAGATAACAGGTTACAGTGATAGTAGTTATGGTGTCAACACTGAAAAAGGAAGAGGCACTACAGGTTATGTTTTCTACTTTGGAAACTCACCTATTACTTGGTGCACTCAGAAACAACAAACGGTGGCACTCTCATCATGTGAATCAGAATTCATAGCAGCCACTGCAGCCGCACATCAAGCACTGTGGTTACAAAGATTACTCAAAGATTTGACGGGATGGAAAGAAGAAAAGATAACACTAATGGTTGATAACATCTCAGCAATAGCATTAATGAAGAATCCAGTGTTTCACGGAAGAAGCAAGCACATAGATAAAAGATATCATTTCATTAGAGAATGCGTAGAGAATGACCAGATTCAAGTTGAACATGTAAGCGGAGAAATTCAACGAGCAGACATACTGACGAAGGCACTAGCAAGAGTCAAGTTTATCACAATGCGAGAACTGCTTGGCGTTCAAGATTTGAAGAATCAAGAATGAAGATGATATGATTAAGGGGGTGAATGTGAGATAATCACAATCATCTACCTATGTATTTATTAAGTTATAAAAGTCCAAGGGTTAGTTGTGTCAAAATGTCTAAAGATAAGTTCTAGTGTCATTTGTAAATATGTATATAGTTCAGGGTCTGTTTGGTCAGAACAGGAAGTTAAAAACCTCCATATGTGTCGTACGTATATATATGTATCGATGGATTGCAGACCATCGACACACAACATTTATGATAATACAATTCAGTTTTAGTAAAATTCTCTCAAGATTTGTGTAATCGATCGATCAAAGATCCAACAATTTATATGATTCATATAATTAAATGTTTTAAATATGATTGAACACTGCTAATCCTCACATATAAACCTCTCCAATCCATCAAATGATTTAAGCAACTATAAATTTGATCAATATATCCAATCCTTCCTAAACATTCTGTGGTTTCTTGCTGGATATTGTCACTGCATAATAACCAGTTATGGCCATTGATTTGACCCGAAGTAGTTATAGCAACTTGGCTCTTATAACTCAGAACAACGTGTAAACCCTCTGAAAGCTGTTGCTAATCATAATCTTGGACCTAATCCTTCCTTTATTCCACATTTCATAGTCCACAAACCTTATTAAACACTTGTTGAGCTCACTATACACCACCTCACCATCCCATTTTACACAAAATTGCACACAAACGAGCCCCTAATCTTCCAGATATATCTATCCAAGTCCTTCCAAATTTTGTCTGTCAAATATAGATGCTGATTTTGAACAAAACTTAACAGACCAGCCCCCCATCAGATGGATTGACTATTCTATTAAAGCTGTACATCTCTAACATTTTAGAACAACAAAGCCCGCATGAAAATTTTAACTTTATTATACCAATCAGCACTCTATAATTAACCTTAATCTTTCTTGCACCAACACTTGTAACAAGCATAATAACTAGAATAATTTTACCTTTTGACCAAGCATGCCCAACCTCCAGCAAGCTCACTCTAGAAAACCAGTGTGACACATCAATCCAACATATCTCAATCTCACTCCTTCTCCCTCCTCTACTCAGCCCCCCACCCCTTTCCCAATTGGGAATAGGACTCAGGTTGTAAAAACCAGAAAAGGCAGACACAAATGATGTTAACACAGGGCGTGAATGCCAGAGTAGGGTGCTAAAAATGAAAAATTTAGGGGTAATGGCTTATTGACTCTAGTATTTTTCATCCTTGCTATGCTGAACTTCAGCCATTCCATTCCTATCCATCCATTATTCAAGGCAGAGTTCTGCCCCCATATATTTATGACCATGTTGTTCCAAACTTTGCCATTTATGTTGAGTTATGACATGCACTTAAAGCCTACATGTTTTGACCCATTTAACCAACCCGCTGATTTTTTTATGCAATTCATATTTTAGTGCAAGTGTATTGACAGGCACAAAAACCCTGCCTGTTTTGACCCATTTAACCAGCCCACTAACTTTTTTTATTATTATTTTATTTATTTATTTATTTTTTTGCTATTTATCTTGAGTTTTAATAGGCACATAAAGCCTACCTGTTTTGACCCATTTAACCAGCCCATGACTTTTTTTTATGCAATTCGAATTTTGAGTCCAACAATGCTAAAGAACAAGAAGTGAAAAATTCCCCTAATTGTAGTAAACTTAATATTCTTTTTAGCCAATTTCTGTAATGCCAGTTCCGCCAATTAATAAGAAATTCCAATTGATAGTCCCCGATATAGTGCTTAACCTCATGAAAGTACACTAATTTATGATATCATAGTGGTAGGTTTCTTCTAGATTGATCATAGTGATATCTTTGATATATGGTTTCTTCTAAACTAATTTATTTACATGATTCATATAATTGAATGTTTTTCAATCTGCTAGTTCACCAATGAGTTTTTACTTTGTTGTTGTTTTATATTAGTTTTAATGGTAGTGTTTATGTTGATAGACAAATCCCGAGACTCAAATGCCGCCAAGCTCATTAGAAATGTACTACAAGTTGCATTATAAGGCCGAGAAGAAAGGGTGGTTAAACGATCAATCACGTATTGACTATGTAAGCATCTTCTTGTTAAAACTTTTTTTTATTTTATCAAATATTGATTTTGGGTTGTTTTACTTTTAAATCTTGTTCTCTTATCTTATATATATTAGGAAAATATTATTAAAAATAAGAGACGGACATGGCTAGATTGAGTTCTGAGGGAACGACCTTTACCACAGTAGATTGAGAAAGAAGCATTCAAAAGTGTTTGTGGTAGGAAAAAACACTAAAATCAGTATGGGAGTTTGGTGTTGGTCCCATGTTGAAGAAAAAAGACAAGTGGATGAAATTGGTGGCGAATTATCTGAGGCTAATTCTAGTGAGGATGCAGATATGAAAAGGAGGTTCATGAACTCAGAAAGGAAAACGCATAATTATTTTAGTTCTTGAAAAGTAAGTTTTTGGATTTTGACATCACAGCATCAAATGTGAGTTCTAGTGTTGCTGGTTTGGATGGAGATCAAAGGGATGTCGACAACTCTACTTAGTCCTTTAGTTTCGTCGTTTCTTATTTGTGATCTAGTACTATTTTTGACTTTTGAATCGTTGGTTGTTTATTACTTTATGTGATCTATTACTATTGTAAACTTTTGTATCGTTCGAGTTATCATTTTGTTTTGTTGGTCAATATTAGTGATTGTTTTTTAGTCGCGGAAAATATTTGTTAAAAATTATGAATGCATGTTTAGAACTAAATTTAATTGTATCGTAGACTAGTTTTCAGTTTCTAATAGTACATACCTTTGAATTTAAACATTGTATTAGAGACTAAAAACTAGTCACTAAAAACATAACAAATAGTTTTGGAGACTGATTTTCAGACTTGAAATAAATATAGTGCTATTGAAATTAACTATTACCATGCACTGATAATCAGTCTTTGATAGTACATACTAGGGACCAAAATAACATAAAATGTGAGACTAATTTTCTGTACCTAAACTACGCATACCAGTAATGAAATTGCATGGTATTGGCGACTAATAGTCAGTCTTTAATACATCTTATTGGAGACTGATTTAATATAGAATGTCAGTCCTTTAAAAGAGAACAACAGGGACAATGTAAACATGTTTACGGGAATGAATGTCAGTCCCTAAAAGAGAACAATAAGGACCAAATCAACACAACATCTGGGACTGATTAGCAGTCACTAAAAAACTGATTTAGGGACTGAAATGACGTTCCCCCGGGGCCAAGAATAAAGACTGAATTTTTATGTATCGGTGAATGACTACTAGTCACTGTTGGTGCCACACAACTGGGACTGATTTTCATTTACTAACCATAGTATCTAGGACTAGACATCCGTCACTGACAAGGGACTGGCAAATTTAGTCCCTGATAACTATTAGGTACTAATTGTGGACTATCTCAGTCCTAGATACCCTTTTATCTTATACTGAGTATTGAAAAGAAAGGTGTCGTGAGACTCACCTGATCAAGGTGAATGAGCTACGATGTCGTGCAAGTGATAGCAGGTAAAACAACGTCCTAATAATATTAATAATAACAAGACAGTTTTAATGGTCGTGGTTCAGTTGAGTAACGATTAGTCACCCAATTATTCCCGGTCAAGTCTTAACGTTTTTATTCCCGTTTATATTGTTGGAAACCCTGATTGGAATATTTATTGTTCAAATAAATATATAGGTTGGTGATTATATTTATATCCATGTGACTTACGAAAATAATTATAAATCAAATAATTATTTAAAGTCATGAAAGTATATATGAAATCAAGTCTCAAACACTGATAAATAATAAAGCATTTTACTTTTTGATAAGCTTGTGCTTATATTTATAGTCACATAAATATGAAAATATTTATTCAAATAAATATTTAGAGGCTTAAAAATATATAGAGCAAAGTTTGGTTACTTTATAAATAAAAGCTTGTTTATTATTTTGGCGTCTAGTATGTATATATATATATACTAGGATAGAACCCGTATGTTATACGGGTTGAATCATTAAATATATATATATAACTGATAGTTCATGCATATTTTTCTTATTACTAGAATAACGTATTACATTACATTAAATAGCTAAAGTTATAATTCATAATATGGTATTGGTGACTTTACTCTCTTTATCAAAAAAAATATTTAGGACATGTCTCTACTTGTATATTTGGAAAATGCAAGATGAATGTGATTAGGTTTAAAAAACAATCAAACCCTTAATAGTGACTAACATGAATTATGAACTGACAAACTTGAAACTTTAAATCTGAATATAAAGTTAGATGAGTATAACGTTTTATTAAAACTATAATGAGCACATTCTAACTGTTGAGTATACAATCTAAATTATAATCAAAAGATTATAATGTTATCAATAAAAAAATGTTATGTTGATATACATTAGAAAACTTACAATTGTATTAGTCGCGATGTCCAAAATTTTCAAATTGTATGAACATGGCTATTTTTATGGTAGGAAAAACTATTTAATATTGGATATTATGAACATGATTTTTGTCGCTTATGAATTTCTCTCTAAATAGTATCACCCACAACGCAACGCTAATTGAATTTGTAAAATAGTATTACGTATTAATTAATTAAAATATTAAATATGATTTGCTCAATTATATTTGAAAACACACTAAATAAGTGTTTATTGGTATTTTCTAAGTTTCCAAATATTTTTTAAAATGAAAATAATAATAGTTTAAAATTAATTTTTTAATAAAAATAAGATGTAAATTAATATATGATTTGGGAGGGAAACTTTTGTGAGAATGAATCTAGTGTTGACATGTGTCAACAATTGTAATTGTTTATTAGAGTAGGAAGATATATATATATATATATATATATATATATATATATATATATAATAAATAAAAGAAAAGTTTTTGGCACAACAATTTGCCATGTGGCACCACCACATTCATCCTCAACAATTTTTCCCGCCAATAAACATTCATAAGCGGATCTTCTAATTTTGGATATATGTATCCACTATTTATTTATTGTAGCGGATCTTCTAATTTTGGATATATATATCCACTATTTATTTATTGTCTTCTAAATTATTTAATAACCAATTATTTAATTACTTAATTATATATATAATATAGTCTATTAAGTTACATCTATCTATATCTATCTATACTCTATACTATATAATAAACAAAAAGTTTGGTCATAGTTTAATTAATAAAAAAAAAACTTGACATCACCATAAAATTTTGAATATATATATATAAAGGTAAAATGGAACCCCTCTTGAGTGGAGGAAACCGTGGAATAACTTTTTAAGCGAGGCCAAATTAGGTCAAAATCTGTTTTTTTTTCAATTTTTTTCTGCTGTTTTCCTATGTTATAGGTTACCCTTAGGTGGAAAAAAACAAAAATTTGCCATGTGGCACCACCACATTCATCCTCAACAATTATTCCCGCCAATAAACATTCATAAGCGGATCTTCTAATTTTGGATATATGTATCCACTATTTTTTTTTATTTTTAAAAACTTATCGCATAAAAAATAACCAAACTCAACAACTATGAGTTTTATAATTTTAGTGAGTTTTATAGAACAATATAAGGGTCTACAAGGTCTACAATTTTTAAGGGGTCTACAATGAACCTCACCCTATATATATATAAATATATATATATATATATATATTTATTTATATTTATAGTCAAAAGTTTATTGTAGACCCCTTAAAAAGTGTAGACCCCGTAGACCCCTTTAATGTTCTATAAAACTCACTAAAATTATAAAACTCATTGTTGTTGAATTTGGTCTTTATTTTTATTTTTTTTATTTTGTCATATTTCTATTTTTATATTTTAATTTAGGGTTTATTTCTTATGTCTTATAGTTTTTTCTTTATTTTTTATTTTCTTAATTTGAAATTATAATTTTTAGTGAGTTTTAAAGAACGTCGATTTTTTAAGTTGCAGTGAGTTTTAAAAAGAATGAGTTTTAAAAACAACAGTGAGTTTTAATCTAAAGAGTGTGTTTTATAATTTGTAATAAGTTTTATAATTTTCAATGAATTTTAAAGAACATCGATTTCTAAAATTGTAGTGAGTTTTAAACACAACAGTGAGTTTAAAACTCAGCAATGAGTTTTATAATTTCTAGTGAGTTTTATAGAATAATATACTTTTTTCAACAACAATTATATTTCATTGTCTCCAACAACTTTCTAGGTTTTCTTTTATATTTTTAAAAACTTATCACATAAAAAAAACCAAACCAACAACAATGAGTTTTATAATTTTTAGTGAGTTTTATAGAACAATATATGGGGGTCTACGGGGTCTACACTTTTTAAGGGGTCTACAATGAACCTCACCCTATATATATATATATATATATATATATATATATATATATATATATATATATATATATATAGGGAGAGGATCATTTGAGAACCAATTTGATTTGAGAACTAAAAAGAACTAATCTCAGCCACAAGTTTTTTATTCCTTCCCTTATACTTCCAATGGTATTTTAGGCTTTTCTCATAAAATCTATATATCACATAATTTTCTACTTCTCTCAGATCGATCAATAGAATCCTCCCCCATCATCATCGCGATCTGCTGCCATCTCCTCTGAATCAATCTACTCACATCATCATCGTTCCAGTCGATCATCATAATTAGGTAATTGATTTTACTCGATCATCATCGTTCCAGGCGATCTACTCGTATTCTACTCGATTTTAGCTTCTGATTCTTCAAATTTGTAGTTATATGAGAAAAATTGAACGCTGCTATTTGATTATGTCATTCAGTTTACTAGATCTTTCGATTCTTTCTGAATTGTAGGTTAATCGATTTGATTTAGTTTCTGTTTGATTTAGTGTGTTTTTTGTTTGGATTTTTTATTTACATATTTATGATCAGATTTCCCAAAATTCTCAAAAAAATCCGTTTACACATGTGTAAATTCGTGTTATTTACTAACTGTTCATGTATTAATTGAATTTATTTTGTGTAATTGCAGATATGGTTTATCCAAAATCATATGTCAAGTTTGCCATTCAGGGTAGAAACAATATGTCACCTACTAGTTCTACTTCAGTAGTAGCTAGTAATTCTGTTATTGTTGATGCTCCTTCTTCTGATACGTCTCTTTTCGATGTTTCTCGTGTTAACGTTCCGTCTTCTGTCATTGATGATGCTCCTTCTACTGATGATGCTCGTTCTGTTGATATGCCACTTTTGCTTTCTATTGTCTCTTCTGCTAATGAGGAAGAAGGTATTTCTGCTCAGACTGGCAAACGTCTTTGTACACTTTGTGGCAAATGGGGTTACCATGATGCTAGAACTTGTCCAAGCAAAAACAAATGATATTCTTTTGTAATTTACACATGTGTTTGCTAGATGTTTGTGAACTCTAATCTGCTTGTCCTTTTTAGTGTGTTTGTTTAACTTATTAATAACCTAGTTTTTTTTAATTGTATATGTATTTAAGATTTTAAACTTTTTCACTGGTCTGTAATACACATGTGTAAGTTATGTTTTTTTTAATTTAAATTCTGCTTTTTATTTCTTATTTCTTTCAGCATTTATTTATTTGCTTGTTTTTTTTATGCTGTTAATAGTTTTTGATGGAGAAGAAGTTCATGAACATGAAGTTAATGAACAGGGAGTTGATGAACAAGAAGTTCATGAAGCCGTTGTTAGCATTAATACATTTATGTCTCCAAAAGGGACTAAATATTTTATACCTGAAGTTGAACCCCAATTTAAACCCGTTTTGGGTTCTTTATTTGAGAATTTGGATGATGATGTTAACCTCTATCGTAGTTATGCTGAGCTTGCTGGATTTGATACTAGGTTGTCTACAGTTAAAAAACAAGATAAAAGGAAAAAAGAGGCTGGAAAAGATTTAAAGATTACTCATAGGTATGTTCTTTGTACTAGAGCAGGCAACCCTAGTTGTGAAAAAGATAACCCTTTAGATGTTACATCTATTACAAACATACCTCGTTCTACGAATATCAAGGTTACTAGTTGCACTGCAAGAATCAGGGTTAAACTTTTAAAAACATGTAATCTTTATAAGCTGTATGAGTTTAGAGAGGCACACAATCATCCATTGGTTTCCTCTGACAACATGGATTTCATGAGAAAGAGGCGACAATTGTCTTTTCATGCTAAGGAATTCATTCACAAATTAAGCCTTGCTAGGGTTGGGCCTAATGTTGCTTATTGAGTCCAAAGTGCTTTGCAAGGGGGGTCCCATAATGTAAAAGGTACAAAGACAGAGTTCATAAATTTTAATAGAGATTTGCGTTCTTTTATTCTTCCTAAAGACGCTCAGATGGTTAAAGATATGATGGAGGAGCGATCAAAAAATCTTGAAAATTTCTATTTTGAGTGTATTGAGAGTGATGGAGAGCTAAAGTCTTTGTTTTGGGCGGATAATGTATCAAGGTGCAATTACCAAGTTTTTGGAGATGTGGTAGCATTTGATGCTACATATGACACGAATATGTAAGACATCTGATTTATTGTATTTGTATTGGTTTTTTACTAGTATTTCTTTATTAAATGTTATTACAGTTTCAATTTTACACATGTGTAAATTATTATTTCTTTATCAAATGGTTTGACAGGTTCAATTTTACACATGTGTAAACTATCTTCTGTGTATGATATTTTTTCCCCCATGTTTGTTTTTTTTTATTATTCCTAACATTATTTATTTTAAATTGTTTAGGTATGGGATGATTTTTGTTCCATTCACGGGTGTCGACCACCACAAGAAGTGTGTAACTTTTGCTTCCGCCCTTCTATATGATGAGACGACCGAGTCTTTCACTTGGATGTTAGAATGTTTTCTGAAAACTCACGGTACTCAATCCAAGTTGGTTTTAACTGATCAAGACCCAGCAATGAGACAAGCTATTCTTAAGGTTTTCAATGAATCTGAGCACCATTTGTGCATGTGGCATATCATGTACAAACTTCCTCATAAGGTAAGTTAATTTTTTATACATTAGTTTCCGTTGTACATTTAAGTTCTTGTATTACATCAGTTTTATTTTAACACTTTATTTTCTGTCTTAAACAATAGTTTATGTTTTACACATGTGTAAATTTTGTTCTGATATACAGATTAAGGGTGATATTTTGCAAAACACTAATCTGAGGAAACGCATTCATAAGCTTGTGTGGAATAAATATATTACTTCTTCTGAATATGAAGAAAAATAGAACTTGTTGATGGCCGATTGCAAATTAGAAAACCATAAATGGTTACGTAAAGTGTTTGCTATTAGGAATGAGTGGGTTCCTGCCTTTTTCCGGGATAAACCAATGTCTTGGTTGATGAGAACAACGTCAAGAAGTGAAAGTTCTAATGCCTACTTTAAGATAAATTCATCTTCAACTAATAGTCTTGTTCAATTTATGTTATGTTTTGATATGGCAATCGATCGTCAACGACACGAGCAGCGCGTTCTAGAGTTTGCAACAGACACTACAACTCCTGTCTTAACCACCAGATTGAAACTAGAAAAACATGTTGCTTTGGTTTACACGAGGAACATTTTTAACCAAGTTCAACGAGAGATGTCTTTATGTGTTGCTTATATTATGATTGGCATACCTCAACTTGTTGATGGTGTTGAACATATTCTTGTCTCCCAATTCAAACGTTCTAAAAAGTATTTTGAATGCAAGGTACGATCTTTTGTTTTATTTATATAACTTTTTTTCTTTTTATTTGTTGTACAATACTTTTCTTCTAACATTTTTATTTGCACATGTGTAGGTTATTTACAATCCTACTGATTGCTCTTTGACATGCTCTTGTATGGCTTTCAACTGCATTGGTTTATTATGTAAGCATATGTATGCAGTTTTACGAATGAAAGATATTACTCTAATTCCAGAGAAATATATTTGTCCAAGGTGGAAAAAGAATGCATTGCCGAAGAAAGTTTTTAGCCTTGAGTTTCGATACGGATTTGACAATTCAGAATCTTTTAAACTCAGGAAGGAAGCGTTAGAAATTGTTCAAGATTGCTCTGATAGGATAAGGTCTAACCCAAAAAAACTCGCTCAACTTGTAGAGCAACTGACAGTTATTAAAAGTAAAATTTTTGAAGAATTCCCAAGTGAACCAAGTTCTAAAGCTGGAGATGTTTTTAAGGATTTAACTTCACTGAAGGAACCAGAACACGTGTCTACTGGACCTCCCTCTGGCATTAAAACTAAGGGTTCTGGCACAAGTAAAAGTTGGCGATTGATTGGGCTTCGAGAGAAGGGTAAACTTAAAGCTAAAAGGAAGAAGAGGAGATGCAAGAAATGTGGCAAGTTAGCATATCATGATTCCAG
>JBCNJP010005798.1:0-17000 GCA_039602395.1 Deinandra increscens subsp. villosa
TTTTGAGGCATTGGTTTATTTCTATCTCCTGGTGTGAGAGATGGTAATTAAGTAAGTTCTAATTAGGCGTGTGTAGGCATTTTCTTTTTGGTTAAAATTTAAAAATACAACTGTTCTAGTAAGACGCGATAATATACGCCTATAAACTGTAAGTTGGTATTAAAGCGATAAGTTTATTATGTACTAAATTTAGCTGTGTAGACTTAAATTAGCATTTTGTAGGGTAGCGATACAGAGAACGAGTGACCTGATAAGAGATGCATAAACCTATTTTGATACTTTTTTTCCTTTCTAAAACGACTCATTTCAACCCAAACGGCCCAATCCATTTTACTCTAAACTGAAAACTCAGACTACATTTTCCCTCTTGAATGATAGATGATTTTATTGATTGATACTGCTAGTTAAATAGGAAAACAAAGTGCTGCAGAAAAGGAAAAGGCCAACAGAACCCTAAAAACTTACTTTGACCCAACTTATCCTCAACCTCACAGTCCAATGACTACGAGACATTCGACTTATTCTTCCAAAAACTACATGGCAACAATTAATTATCAATTATTTGAATCATATTGAATACCCACCCGTATTTCAAAAGGTGATAACTTTCTAAACATCTCGTTTTGACCTGAACTCAGTTGCAGTTGAACCTGTTTTAACCCAACACCTGACCCACTATGCTAGGCTTGGGTGGATGGAGGTGCATACCATAAAAGCTATTTTAAATGCTGCCATGGAGAGGATTCTCAATATGCTCATCAAATTACACTAGACTGTGTTGGATATCGAGAATTCAAGACTATTCATACCAATGAATTTGTTCCATAAACAAGCCCCTGACAGCTGGAATACTTGCATTATAACCAACCTGTCTGGTGGTAGTACTTATATGCATTTGTTGTAAAATAGAATATGTTTACTTTCAAAGTTTCAGACTTTCAGTTGCTATTCATGTTGCCACACAGCTAGAGCTAGAAGGATATGTGAGTGAGATCTGTGTAATGGAAAGTCAACCCACATCTTTAGATAAAGATAATGAGAAGAGAGGGAGGCTTAATAAAAGATGAAAGAGGTAACTGGAATCCTCACTTACCTGGATGGGGTCAATGGTTGATCAATAAGGTCCATGGCCTAGGTTGGTGACCTCCATTGCACTTTGGAGGGGTGCTATCCTAAGGTCGGCCCAAGTGGTCGAGCCTACATCATAATTTGTGACAGTGGGGGCTTGCGTTCGCGCAGCCCCCTTCCAAGAAGTTAGTTGTAAATGTTTTGATTTCATTAGTTGATGTACAATGCAACAGAAAAGGCTGAACACTTAAATGGTTTAGTCTTTACTGAAAATTCATTTCCATAAAAACTGAACAGAGAATAGGTGCCCATCACTTGCCCTTCTTTTCCTCGGTAAACAGCTCCGCTTCAGCCACAACCCTTTTACTCCAACTGATAACTTTCTAAACATCTCGTTTTGACCCGACATCATACCCACTATGCTTGGCTTAGGTGGATGGAGGTGCATACCACAGAAGCTATATGTATTTGTTGTAAGCTAGAATATGTTTACTTTCAAGTTTCAATTGCTCTTGTTACTAGAACTAGAAGGATATGTGAGATTTGTGTAGTAGAAAAGTCATCCCACATCAGTAGGTAAAGAAACAAAAGAAAAGGAAAGTGGGGAGGCTGAATAAAAGGTGAAAGATGGAACTATAAAGACGGTCCATGGACTAGGTTAGTGATCTCCATTGCACTTAGGAGGAGTGCCACCCCAAGGTCGGCCCAAGTGGTGAAGCCTAGATCATAATTTGTTTCCGTGGGGGCGTGTGTTCACATATCCCCCTCACAAAAGTTAACTCTAGATTTAGTGGTGAGTCTTAATGCATCTGCAACATAGCAAACAAGACCACTAAATAGCTTATATTCCATCGTAGTGACTTGCATTTTGCTTTAATTTTGTTGGCTCATATGTTGCTATGAGCGGCAAAGAAACAAGTTTAAGACAACGTAGACTCAATGTTTTCCGAGGTTTAAATTGAATCTTAAAATTGACAATAACTCGGATAATCTTATTCTTAGATGTTATTATGAGTCATTAGTTTATTTATGAAATTACCTCCTGGTGTAATCAGTTGTTAACTAGAGATGGTAATTTAGTAAGTTTGATTAAGCACCTGTAGGCATTTTCTTTGTGGTTTAAAATATGACTTTTGTAGTAACACATCATTTCTATGTAAGTATAAAACTATAAAAGCAAGTTGGTAATGGAGCAATGAATTTAAGCAAATTAGCCACCCCACATTGGTAGACAAAAACAATGAATAGGGAAGAGGCTGAATAAAACGTGAAAGAGGGAACTAGAAAACTTACTTACCTGGATGGTTTCAGTGGATGATCATTAAGGTCCATGGCCTAGGTTAGTGACCTCCATTGCACTTAGGAGGGGCACTACCCTAAGATCGACCCAAGTGGTCGAGTCTACATCATAGTTTGTGGCAATAGGGGCTTTGCGTTCGCGCAGCCCCTGCACAATATTTAAATCTTAAATTTTTGCAGCATTGGTTAAATGGTTATTTTTAATCAATCTATGTTTCATGAGAAAAAAACTGCAGACGGCTCTATTTCTCTTTAAAGTTTTATAGACAGCTCTATTTCTCTTTAGAGTTCTATAATCTACTGATTTTGTGCAAGTATGATGTCAAAAACCCTATGGCAGAGAATCATGGACTAACAAATTTAGCTGCTACCTTAAATGTATTATATGCCTTCTTCAGAGTAGTTGCACATATGCTTTTGATGTTTCTTCTGAATTTGGAGTTATATCCTATTTGTACTTCCCATCACCTGCCATACATCCCTATTTCTGTCTTTCGCTTTATGCCTAAACTCGATCAAATTGTTTCACGTGATGACTTTCCTGAATGCGTTTGGATCCCAGGCTGCCTACCAGTTCATGGACAAGACCTGATTGACCCGGTTCAAAATAGAAAGAGAGATGTATACAAATGGACGCTTCATAATGTAAAGAGCTATATGATTCGATTGAATGGAATCATCGATGAAGAAACGACCTACCACTTTTTACTCGAAAGCTAATTTGATTCAAGAAACTTGATGCTTTGACTTGTGTTCTTATAAACTAACAGACCCAAAAAAACCGTTTTTTAAACAACCCATTTTGACCTGTTATTTGGAAGAAAAATATAATATGATAAAATAGTTAGTAGTTAATATATTAAATAAAAAACATAGAAATAAATAATAAAACAAAATATAGAGATATGGATGGAGATAAGATGTGTGAGGTTTTAATAGAGAGATAAATATAGAGAACGATGATTTTTAGTTAAATTATAGGAAACGGAATGTCGAACCTATTGTAAATGCTCTTACAACCATGAGTTTAAGCAAATAAAATTTAACTGTCTAGACTTGAATTATCATTTGCAGGGGAGAAAGACATAGAATGAGTCTCCTAATAAGAGATGTATAAACACACATCATTCATGATACAAGGTTAATTTTCTCTGTGCAGTGAAATGAGCATTTTAAAGCCAACCCACATGGGTTCATAATGAAAACAAAAAGGGAGAGGGGGCTTAATAAAATTTGAAAGAGGGAGAAGGAAAACTTACTTACCTGGATGGGGTTAATGGATGATCAGAAAGATCCATGGCCTAGGCTAGTGACCTCCATTGCACTTAGGAGGGGTGCTACCCTAAGATCGGCCCAAGTGGTCGAGTCTACATCATAATTTGTGGCAGTGGGGGCTTGCGTTCGCGCAGCCCCTGCACAATAGTTCACTCTAATTTTTATTATCAGATGAAAGAAGGGCCTGAGTTTTTCTGCCCTGCATTTTCAGTCTATTTCTATTATAGGAGATGAATTGTGTGATTTTAGTAATTAAACTGCTCAACATTTGAATCTGTACTGTGCTTGTTAAAATTGAATTCTAATTACATAACACCTCAAACATACACACAAATTTGTAACTAAATCAATGGTGGTTGTAAATTTCAAGGGCTATAAAAATTTGAATACACAGATAGAAAAAGTGAAGCCAAATCTCATTACTAATCATGGTCAAAGCGAAATACCTAAAAATTAGAGAGATTTAATTTTCTAAGACAGTAGAGACGCAAACACCCCTGGTTTGAAAATGTTGGGTCAGAGCAAAAGAAAGGTGTTGGTGCATACCACAAAAGTTGTTTAAATGTTGCCATGGAGGATGCACTATCTGAAATTAATTCATTCTAAGCTCGATTTTGTATCATTTCACTAATCTAAGCTCGATTTTGTGTCATTTTACTAACTCAAAGATACGAACAGTGGTCACCTAGATATAGGATCCGTGAGAAATACAAAAAACTAACTACAAACTACCGTCTAACTCACTATAACAAATCAGTGTAACAGCAATAACTATAATAACCGTCTAACATTTCTCTAACACTAGATTGTGTTGTATATCAAGACAACTTATACTAATGAAAATGTCTCAAACACATGTATTGCTGCAATTTCTATTGATTAATCACTTTTGTATTAAGAGATAAACTTTAAAATATTGAGCTTTAAAGTTTCAAGTGCTCTTCTTGTTGGTAGTGCAGACAGTTCCATATCGTTGAGAAAACTTAAATATTCTACTGATTTGTCCGTGTATGTTGCTCAAAACTTTGGCAGATCCCAAGCTACATCTAATCCTGAGTTGATTCCACTGAATTTACACAATAACCTGCGTTTAAGCGAATTACGTACTAATTTTGTTATCAGGACTTATTATATTTGCACTTTAAAGCCATCCCATAGTGGTGGTTAAAGAAAAATGAAATGCTGAGAGACTGAATAAAAAGTGAAAGAGGGAAATAGAAAACTTACTTACCTGGATGGGGTCAATGGATGATCAAAAAGGTCCATGGCCTAGGCTAGTGACCTCCATTGCACTTAGGAGGGGTGCTATCCTAAGATCGGCCCAAGAGGTCGAGTCTACATCATAATTTGTGGTAGTGGGGGCTTGCGTTCGCGCAGCCCCTTCACAATCATCAGTCTAGATTTATAAATACTACTTTAAAAGACATTTGTTCCTGTTTTGTTGAGCGTTTTGTGGTTCAAAAATGAGAATCTCGTCTTAACCATCATTTATCAGGACTCCTCAGTGTAAGTTCTTTGGCTTGGACAGGGCATTTAGTCCAGAGCAATTATGATCAGGAAGTCGATTCGGGGCAAGTGTTTGGATCTATTATGACATAGCCATGAGGCGCTCAATGGATCTTTTGGATCTTATAAACCCTTCTACTACTGTGATGTGAGCGTGAGATGTGAGCGGTTCAAATTGGTTTGATCTTTCCCAATCATCCTGACCGGAACTTGTACGCAGCACTTGCACGGAGGTGCATACATAAAGGTTTGGAACTTTTTCTTAATTTTTCTTTTTCTTCAAGGGCCAAAGAAATGTCTCCACCTGTTGCCAACAGTCTTTCTTCGGAATTATACTGAACGGTTCGATCCTCCTCCCCCGTTTGTTTTAGCAACTTCTCCTAAGGTCTCCTCGCCAAGAGCTCTTAAGATTGTGATGAGCCGATGATTTTCTCCTAAATTTTATAGGGCTTTTTTTATATTTTTTATTTTTTATAATACAATAACGTCTGTTTAAGTTGCTCTAATCTCTATTCATATTTCCACAAATCATCTGTTCAAAAATGATACTAAAAAATTATCATATTATACGCCCGAACCTTCTAACCAGCATTTGGTTTTGTATTATCTTTGGAGTTGAGTCCACCGATTTAACAATAACCTGGGTAATCTTATTTTAAGATGTGATTGAGGCATGTGGATATTTCAGATGGTAATTAAGCAAGTCTTATATAAGCGCGTGTAGGCATTTTCTTTATCGTTAAAAATACGACTGTTCTAGTAAGACACGATAATATACAACCTAGAAACTGTAAGTCGGTATTTAGAGCAATAAGTTTATTATGTATAAAATTTAGCTGTCTAGACTAAAATTAGCATTTTGTAGGGAGAGATGCATACAATTAGTCGTCTGATAAGAGAAGCATTTAAATCCATCCCACATCATTAGACAAAGAAAAAAAGAATTGTCGGAAGGTTGAAGAATAAAATATGAAAAAGAGGAAACTGAAAATTCAGCAGCCCCTGCACAATAGATAACTTCAAATTTTGTTAGCTCCAATTGATTTAAACAGTTAGCTGGGTCTTTGTCCATCTTTTCATTTTTACCGTAACTAAAAAGTATGATAGTGATACCTTTGTATTTTTATGCAAAGATAGTAAGTAGTTCAATGTGTTTTATTAGAGAAAAAGATCGGAAATGTATTGGTAAAATGAAACCGCTGCGGCATCCTGGAGTCATAACGAGCGAAAACACCATTCCAACATTCGGGTTCCCGCACCTATTGACTACTGACCCTCTTTTTTCCATTAATGAAGAACATGATGAAAACATATTCTTGGTGCACTAACACGAAATTGTAGATACTAATTCAATTAGATCCGTTCTTCTTAGACAAATTTAGGATTTATGATCCTAGATAAGAACATTCCAGGATCGTGGGATCCTTTTCTATCAGATAGGAAGGGCTGTAGCACAAAATGTACTTTTGAGTAATTGTCCCATCGATCCTGTATCTATCTATATAAAAAAGAAATCATGTAACAAAGTGGATTATTATTTGTATAATTGATACTTCGAATTTGGAACGAGCATAGAGAAATTAATGATACTTCTTTATCTTTTGAGTTAGTTGTTCAACGGATCAGTCACTTACTTAACCCGGCCCCGGTAAAAAATGGGATTACTCCTTATGGACTCGTTGAGAATGAATCTGGTCTAGTTCATGGCCTATTAGAAGTGGAAGGCGTTCTGGTGGGATCCTCACGAATATGCTGTCAGTTTGATAAGGATCGAGTGACATTGCTTCTTCAACCGTACCAAGGAATCCCTTAGATATGATGCAAAAAGGATATTGTTTTATCCTTGATCAGAGATTTCTCTATGAAAAGAAGTATCGGAGTTTGAAGAAGGGGAAAGAGAAGAAGCCCTCAACCAACAATAGATAGAGATAGAGGACACGAAAGCTAGCTATGCATTAGTTATTTTTTTAATTCAGTTATGTTTTTGAATGAAATTGAATTCTTTATGATATTTTTCTTCTATAAATTAATCGTACGACACATTCTAATTTCCTAGATATTAACTGTCTACACCTCTGATATGAAGCCCAAAATATCTCTCATCCTCAAAGTAGAGTATAAACTTTGGTAATCAGAATTGAATCTTCATTTTTCATTGGAGCAACCCAAAAAGGATACAAATAAATATATAATCATTTGCAAGAGTAGCTCCTATAATTAAGTCTAAATATAAGGAAACTAATAAAAGGAATAAATGTGGTCTTGGTCATCTAATGAGGTCATGGTCAACTGACGTGGAATTAGGCATAAATTTACACTCCCCCTCAAGTTGGAGCGTGAAGGTTACAAACGCCTAACTTGGTGAGTAGGTGACTTAGTTGTTGCGAGCCTAAAGCTTTGGTGAACAAGTCAGCGATCTGGGCTTTGCTGTGAATATCCTTTGGCTGGATCTCCTTTGATTCAACACGTTCGCGAACAAAGAAACAATCCATTTCCACATGTTTTGTACGCTCATGATAGACGGGGTTACTTGCAATGTGTCAGGCAGCTTGATTGTCACAAAAGAGCGTTGTTGGTTGATCTTGTCTCAACATTAGTTCACTCAGAAGCCAACGCACCCATAAAATTTCGCTGACTGTGGTTGCCATGGCACGATACTCGGCTTCGGCCGACGATCGTGATACCACTGATTGTTTCTTGGACTTCCATGATATCGGGGCACCTCCCAATTGCAACACGTATCCGGTCCTTGACCTTCTTGTGTCAGGACATCCTAACCAATCAGAATCACAATAACCACTCAGACTTGTTCCTCCATTCTTTGGTAATAGGATTCCTTGTCCCGGGGTGGTCTTCAAATACCTAAGGATCCTGGTGGCCGCATCCATGTGGCTTTGTCGTGGATCGGACACAAACTGACTTAGCACGTTGACAGAGTAGACTATATCTGGTCTTGTTGCTTGTAGATAAATTAATCTTCCAACGAGTCGTCTGTATCGGTTTGCGTCCACTCTTGGTCCTTCATCATCCTTTCCCACCTTTAGATTTTGTTCCATGGGAAATGCGCTTGGACGTGATCCCATGGTCCCACTATCACGTAATATGTCAAGAGTATATTTTCGTTGGCTGAGAACCAAACCTTTCTTTGTTCTTTCCACTTCTATCCCTAGGAAATATTTTAAGTTCCCAAGGTCTTTAATACTAAATCTCTTGTCAAGGTATTTCTTTGTCTCATCAATCTTTAAGGTGCTATTTCCAACAATGATGACATCATCCACATATATGAGAGTAGCCACAAAGACCCCACCTTCCTTGTAAATAAAAAGAGAGTGATCGGCCTTTGACTGTTTATAGCCAAAAGCGAGGAGCGCCGAGGTAAACGTCTGGTACCAGTTTCGAGACGCTTGCTTTAGACCATATAAAGATTTTCTCAACCTGCATACTTTATCTTCTTTCCCTTTGTCAAATCCCCTTGGTATTTTCATGTAAATTTCTTCGTGAAGGTCTCCATGCAAGAAGGCATTGTTAACGTCAAGTTGATGGATGAGCCAATCCTTCTTCACTGCAACCGCCAAAAGGGTACGGACAGTCACAAGCTTAGCAACAGGGGCAAATGTGTCATGGAAGTCAACCCCCTCAGTTTGTGTAAAACCCTTAGCAACGAGTCTTGCCTTGTACCTCTCTACTTCACCATTGGGTTTAAACTTTACTTTGTAGACCCACTTTGAATCTATTGCCCTTTTTCCTGTTGGTAAAGTTTCAAGGGTCCACGTTCCATTTTCTTCCAGTGCTTGTATCTCCCTTTTCATGGCCTCTCTCCATTTTTCATTCTGTACAGCTTGGTTAAAAGTTTTGGGCTCATCGTGGGACTCGATGGCAGCAAGATAAGCTTTATGCATATTAGAGAAATTTTCATATGAAATAAAATTAGCCAAGGGGTGTACCGTGGGAGGGTCTTGATTGGAAGCATGTGAGCCATGGTTGATGGATGGTGGTAGCCCAACGATATAACCATCCAATCGTTTGGACAGAGTTCTAGTTCTCTGCTCTCTGGTTGGTTCTGTATTTACGTTGGAACTTTCTTGCTCAGCTTCTTGCTCAATGTAATTTTGTACTTCTTCATTGTGGGCTTCAAGAACGTTTTGGGCCACAAGAGTATCTTCAGATTGTGTCACATTTGTTTCAGTATCTTCCTGGATATTAACAATGGGATCCACAAAGTTTGTATCCTCAATTTCGATGGTCACCTTCTGCATTTCATTTAAGAAATTTTCATGTTCCCAAAAGAAGTCAGAAGACTTCTCACTATTTTGAAATTCATTTTCCTTCATCCTTTCATAAGGAAAGTAATCCTCAACGAAGCGGACGTCTCTTGTTACTATAATTTTGTGACTTAAGGTATCGTATATTTTATAACCTTTTGTGCCCGGTGGGTAACCCAAAAAAACCCCGGGTCTCCCCCTTAAGTCGAACTTATCTCCCTTTGTATCGGTGTTACGGAAATAAGCGAGGCACCCAAATACTTTCATGCACTCATAATCGGGTTTAAGTTTAAATAAGACTTCAAATGGAGTCTTGTTATCGATGGTTTTTGAAGGAAGACGGTTTATTATGTAAGTGGCGGTTAAGATACACTCGCCCCAAAACTTTATCGGTAAATTAGCCTCGAATCGAAGTGCCCGTGCTACCTCTAAGAGGTGTCTATGTTTTCGTTCGACCACACCATTTTGTTGTGGTGTGTGTGGACACGTTGTCTCGAGCAATATGCCTTGTTCGGCATAGAAGTTTTTCATGTAGGTTGAAGTAAACTCCCCCCCGTTGTCACAACGAATTCTTTTAACGGGTTTTCCAAATTGGGTTTTTATCATTTTTTGAAAACTTTCAAGACATTTGCTTGCCTCAGATTTTTGTTTTAAGAGAAATGTCCAAACGGCCCGGCTAAAATCGTCTACAATGGTTAAAAAATAATTGGCTCCGGAAGTGGATGGTGTCCTATATTTTCCCCATATGTCACAGTGTAGCAATTCAAAACAATCATTGGTTTTAATGGAACTTGAATAAAAAGGAAGTTTTGTGTGCTTAGCTTTGGCACACGAATCGCAATCCAAAGTCTTAAAAGACACATTTTTAACGAAATTTAGGTGTGAAAGTTTCTCACTCGAGGTGTGCCCTAGCCTTTTATGCCACAAATCCACCGTAGCCATCATGACTTTTCTTTGACTTCCCACCATTTCCATCCGATATAAACCATGCTCACATCTACCCGCTCCAATCAATTCCCCCGAGTGCAAGTCCTGCATGATACAATCATCCGGGTAGAAGGTTATAGAACACTGGAGTTCCTTTGAGAGACGACTTACGGACAAAAGATTACATTTAAATTTTGGTACATGTAAAACACCTTTAATTTGGGTCCCATTTGGTAAATGACAATTCCCTTTACCTTTAACCGGTATTGAGTCACCATTTGGTATGACAACGGGTGGCTCATAAGTCGATAAGAATTTGTTTTCAAGCCAATCTGCACGATTGGTTATGTGCTCGGTGCATCCCGAGTCTATAATCCAATCGTTCTTTTGGCTAAATTTACCTGCCGTATTTGCTTTTGGTTGTTCATCATTCGCTTCTCTTCGGTGCTTTAGGGCTCCATCGATGAACCCTATTTTGTTCATCGGGTATTCGGAAGCATGGATGTAGTATGGTGAGTTGGTATCACCGTGATTGTCTCCATTTTTCTTCACTGCGTTGTCTCCCATGGATGGATAATTGCAAGAAATTATTGTTGGTTTATTTCTTCTCGTAGTGAAAAGCGTGCTCTGATACCATATAAACTTTGGTAATCAGAATTGAATCTTCATTTTTCATTGGAGCAACCCAAAAAGGATACAAATAAATATATAATCATTTGCAAGAGTAGCTCCTATAATTAAGTCTAAATATAAGGAAACTAATAAAAGGAATAAATGTGGTCTTGGTCATCTAATGAGGTCATGGTCAACTGACGTGGAATTAGGCATAAATTTACATAACAAATAATGATAATGTGACATATAAAGAACTTTAGCTAGACAAGATTAAAGATTGGAGTAAATATGATGGGTCAGCTTACATCATTAAATTCCCACCATAAATAGACAATATTCTCAGCTTCTCTGCAATACCCATAAATTAATTATGAACAACATCAATTTATTGTACTTATTTGGCGAAACTGAACTGATCAAGAAATTAAAATGGTATCATCACACAATCTGTAAGAACCTTCAGTAATAACAAGTAATAACAGAGCTTACACAAACATACTTGGGGTTTTCTGAGGACAATATTATATATAGCTGGTTAATAGCCCGGATTTTATTATTATTATTGTTATTATTATTTTAATTTTCTTTTGTAAAAAAAGATTAAACTAGGTAAAACTTTACAAAATAGTAACCAAAAGCCAAGGGCCAAGAGCCAAGGGAGATTTCGGTGGTAGGTGAGATGCCTCTCAACTAAAAGGCTATGTGTTGAAACCTACTTGGTGCACAAAAAGGTTATGATTTTATCTTGGAAAAAATCTAGGAATTGTTAAAAAAATTAGTAACGAAGTTTTGTGTTAAGGTAAAGTCACCTAAAGCTTATTTATTCTTCTAAAGTAAATCTATATTAAATAGGTGTTAAGTGTTATATTTATTTTTTATAAATGTTTGAAAATTTTTAAAACTAAGTGGCTCAGGAAAGATACAAATCCAAGTGTCTTCGTACTAAATTGGAAAAAAAGATAATCACTAAGGGTGTGCGGTATGGGTATGGTTGTAGAAAAAAAGTTTTACACAAACTTTTTAACCAATTGGATGGTAAGAGAAATTTTTTTATAGAATTGATGTTTTGTGGAGGGTATGGGTTTGTAAAAATTTTTAGACAAACTTTTAATTATTCACACAATACACACACACAAAGTGTTCGGCAACAATCGGCAAAAGTTTGCCGATTTGAACCCTAAACTTTGCCGAATTGGGTTCGCCGATTTGGGGGGTGTGGGTTGCCGATGAGTTTGCCGAATTTGGGGTCTTTGTCGAGTGGGTTAACCGATCCACACCGCCCACCCTAATGGTAACAAATATCAATATATGTTTCATTTGCATCATTAAATAAATAAAAACTGATGTTTATAAAAAATATGTAAATTGAATAGCTTTAAAGGAATAAAATAAAAAAAAATGAAGTGACTTTTAGTGGTGCATTTAGAAAACTGGATATTATTAATTAGTATGGTAAGATGTGGAAGCTTGAAAACTATTGGACATGATGAAGAGGAAGGAGGTGGGTTGTAGTACTGGAGGTCCATGATAAGTAGCTCCGTAAACCAGTGGTTTCTTTTTATGAATGCACAAGAGTATATCTTCTATCTTTACTTCCTCGAGATAACCTGTGTCTTCTTGCTGGTATTTATATATACTGTCCAAAAGAGGAATCTTATAACATTAAAGCCTATACCCAAATGGCATATTACTGTTAAAATCACACTTACAAAAACATATTTTATAGGGTCCTATAGACACCGTTGGTTTTTTTCCACCGCCTTTATACGTCACGTATAGACCGTGACGTATAAAGTTTTGTCGTTGTAAGAACATGAAAACATATACATTCTCTGTCTGATGGACCCTATATGCAATGGATATGTCTATCCAGGACGTATAGGGTTTCGTAGTACCGAACGACACAGAGATTCTCTGGTGCGACCCTGTACGTCAAGGATAACCCTATCCGGGTCGTATAGGGTTTCGTAATACACCGACACAGAAACTCTCATGATGATGCGATGGAAATACGATGAATCTCTGGTGTGATGCGATGGTCGTTAGACCCAATACGGCCCGGATAGGCCTATCCGGGTCGTATAGGTTTGCCTATATAACAATTAGTTCTCCGAAATCCGAATTCATTTCATATGAATCAGTTGTGTAAATCATTTGATACGTTAAAATTTATTGATTTTCAATTCACATACCATTGATTAGTTGTTTGTTTAAGGCCTGTTTAGTTCTTCAGCGATGTCGAAATCTAAAATCCTTGTAGACAAAACCAATCATCAATTCCCAACCATGGGGCGAATGAAATCTGATACATAAATCAGCAGCTTGTTGCCCGCTTGCCCCGTATGTCGGACTGAGTTTTAACCTTTATTTTGGTTGTTAATCAAAGATAAATTCACAAAATCAGCAGCAGACAGTAAGCGTCTTTTGTATGGACGCTTTATTCTGTCTCCGCTTATGAAAGGTCAAGCAGACACAATAGGCATTGCGATGCGAAGAGCTTTGCTTGGAGAAATCGAAGGAACATGTATCACACGTGCAAAATCTGAGAAAATATCACACGAATATTCTACCATAATGGGTATTCAAGAATCACTACATGAAATTGAAGATTCCAAATTTAAATAAGAAGTCGACCCTCTCAGATTCGAACCAGGCAATAACATTTCTCTCTTTTTTATTTTTAATTTAATAGTCGTTAATCGTTATGCAAAATGAACCATGTAGCATCTTGCCATTTCACTATTATGCCTCAATATCGCTATGAGTTATTTTTTTCCCTTGTATATTGCTCATTCAAGTTAGTTATCTATAAAAGTATCACCTGAGAAAAATATTAGTAAACTGTAATTTATTAATATTTTTTAAACTAGTAACTTACATCCGTCATGAAACCAACTACTGGTTATATCTTGAGCGAAACACAATTTAAGAGTGATTATATTTGCACCAATAAAATTTCTATTTAATATTGATGTAATATTTATATTAAAGTGATTTTAATATGATATCATAAAACTTTCAATGATATAACGTGTAAAGTTCTAGTACAAACCAATATTATTGTAAGAACTTAAGAACTAATGTAAGAACCATTAAATTTCAATTGAATGAAAGTTATTTAGATAATTTTTATGTTTCTTCTTCTTTTTTCCTTCGTGTCTATACACATAACGACAACTTAACGACCTAAAAAAACAAAAAAACTAAACAAAAATCATTTTTTTTGTAAGTCCGACTATGTTGCATATATGCATCATATGAAAACATATAATGTTGCACATATGCAACATATGAAACATATAATGTTGCATATATACAACATGGTATGTTACATATACAACATATGAAACATACCATGTTGCACATATGAAACATATAATGTTGCATTTATGCAACATGGTATGTTGCATATATGCAACATATGAAACATACCATGTTGCATATATGCAACATTGTATGTTGCATATATGCAACATTTTATGTTTCATATGTGCAACATAGTCGGACAAGCAAAAAAAAAACAAAAAAAAAACTTTTTTTTAAGTCATCGGGTGGATATGAGTGGATATATATGAATTAAATTAAAAAAAATATCAAATTACCCAAAAAACTTTATTTGAAATAATTTTCCCTTAGTTCTTACAAGTTTGTACAATAGAATGTAGTGGGGAATTAAAGAGAAATGACAAAATCACTTAATTATCCCTCATTTAAGTTGGTTCTTAAGTTCTTACAATAGATAATGGTTCTTACATGAACTTTACCCTAGGTCCGATATAACGTTTTATTCTTTTTATTTTATTTAACTTTTACTGAACATATAATTATAATGTTTACAAATTTTAATATACAGTATTCACTATATGGATTTAAATAAAACCTTGTAAGAAAATAATATATAACATCTTAGTTTTTTTCATTTATATAACAATTTTGTTATGGATTTGGACCAGATTAAATATCTAACCATTACGTTTTTAGGAGTATTTGGTATACAAGAGTTGCCCTTCGTGGGGGGAGGAAAGCAACACGCGGAATACATATGAGGGTTACGTTCAACCGCATTATAGTAATCTGTCATACTTGCAAGATAGTTACGATCAGAACTACAAACGTTACAGTCAACCGCATTAATGAACGCTCGTACGTGAAGGATCCTTATGATTAGAATGACGCAGAAGATAGTGAGTCTTCCATACATTTGAAAGGCGACGATACAAATACAGAGGATGTATCGGATGATGGATGATGATTACATACGCAAGCCGATAGTTTCCTATCAAACGGATAGAGTACGACAACATTTGTTTCGTTTCACTTAATTATTTATGTTATTTAAAATGTTTTAAGTCTGACCTTATAATACTTTTAGGATTTTGGTTCTCGTGGAAGTTGGAGGACGCGAGCATGGGTGCGTCGTTGTGGTTCGACGGTCTTGACCTTAGATGGCTCTTTATTCACCAAAACGAAAAATTTTGGTTATTGAAGGGTGGTAAGTCAGATGCCTCTGGTTTTAGTGAAGAAACAAGCATCTAATGTCAAGAATGTTTCAAATGGAGCCAAGGCGGTTAAGATGAGGAAAATTGTAAGTTGCTGGAACGGATGTTGTTCAGTGTTTCAAGCTTAGAATAGAAGAAAACAGTAAATATAAGTGTTGTGTTTATTAGCCACCGAATGAACTGGACATACACAGACTCACCAAATAAAACACACACCGTCAAAAGTTATAAATGTGAAGAATGAACTCACTATTTAAAGTTGGGCTGCCACCGAATGAGGTGTCCACCGAATAAACTTATTCGGTTGTCATTCGTCACTCATTCGGTGGCTCTCATTCTCCTATACAAAATACATGAACTCACCCTGATCATTCTAGAAACTATTACACAATATCTAGATAAATCATATGACACACGGGCTATGCACTAACAAACTCCCCCCTGACGTGTGATGTATATGTTCTATCTTTTCAACACTTTGACTCTAGTTTTCAACAACTGATCTTCAATGTATAATTAATCTTAAACTCTGAACTTTGAGACTAGTTGCAGTAGAGCTTGCATGGCTGGAACAAGACCATTTTACTGAACCACTTGTAAATGAAGCTTTCATTAGCTTCTAACATACACCCCCTTTCACTATGCTTGAGTCATGTCTTTAACCTGCAGCTTCAGAAGACGGAAGTGCGGTTTTCCTTTTTCACCAAAATAATTTTAATCTTCGGCAAAAATCTCATTCGGAGAACCAAATTTTTGAGTTTTGAAATCATGTGGTATAACGTGTCGATCGGTCGAAAACAAATAAGAAATATAATGTTTTTGGCTTTTACAAACTTTTAATCATAACACACCTAAAATCTTTTTGTATTTTAAAAAGTTTATATCAAAACACACCAACCTTTTTGGATTTCCTGAAATGAAAACAAATGGGACAGAATCAAACTCTATAATTGATTTGGGAAAGATCACTATTAGGGATCATATTGGTTATAACGCACTAAACTACATGTAACACCCCAACCGACGGCGGAATTTACGTCGGGGCGCTAAGATTGTCCAGATGCTCACAACACTATTAAAGATGTTATATTTAATCATGCCAATTTTCATAAAACAACCAACAAAGTCAAACATAAACATGCCACAAAACATTGAGTCCATACATCTCATAAAATTTCTGGTTTTATTTAAAAGGTCTACTAAGTCCCATACAAAATCCTAAGGCGTCGATATCAAGATCAAACAGCACCACCTGCAACATGTAGAAAATGCGATCAACTACAAGAGTTGGTGAGTAATCATAGGTTTAAATACGTACATGATAAATAGTACAACATGCGATTATATGTTAAACCATGAACACAAGCATAGTAAACCAAAAATGAAGCATAGCACATGGGGGTCGACGTAAACCAAGCCCTCGGTATCTAGGCTTTCAATCACAAGGCGCCACACGCGAGGCAGGCCAAGTGAGTTGCCAGACCAACGGATCCATTATTGTAACCCCGGCTCAAATGAGTTAATGGGAGTACATCTATGAACATGAACA
>JBCNJP010005799.1:0-22960 GCA_039602395.1 Deinandra increscens subsp. villosa
TGGGGTTCATAGTTAACGGATGGTCTTGTTTACCTACACTGTTAGGGTTTCGTGGGTGTGGGTAACGTGTTTGTCAGATGTAACCCCAGGTAATCGAGCGTTGATGATGTTGTTTCCTGTTAAAAGAAAAAGTTTAAATGCATGGATGAGGATAGATGCTCCATGGCTAGCCACTCCTCCTTGAACAAAAAAGATTTTATTATTTTTATTGGGACATGTGACTCCAATAATAAGAAGCCACATGGTAGCATCCGATTAATTAAAATTCTTTTAATGTTAGTGTATTTATTTAGTATTCCGTATTTATGTTTTTTATATAAAAAAATTATTTTAAACATTAATGTATATTCATTTTTTATTTGTGTTTTCTTTACGTTGTATTTTTGCAATCCAACTATTTTACGTTTTCTTTCTGATGATTTTTTTTTTAATTTTAAAATCTGGTTGTGAACGAATGTGTAGTTCTACATAGGGTACATATGTTTCCTTGACCAAGTATCAACATGACGGTTTAGAACTTGATAATAAAACCCATCATGTCAAACGATAAACATCCCCACATATATAGGCCTACATAACTAATTGACAAGCATTATTTTTGCCGTATGAATCATACTTCGTAAGTCGACAAGTCTACACACAACTAATTAAATTCATGGATAAGGATAGGTGCTTCATTGCTAGCCACTCCTCCTTGAAGAAAAAACATTGCATTCTTTTAGAGTGTAAATCATGCTCTATATTTAATTTCTTAGACTTTGTAAGATTGTTTATAGTGGGGAGGGAGCAGTGTTACGACGGTCAGCCAGGGAAGACCATACGGTGGTAGAGAGCCGCAAAAAAAGGTGGGGATAAGAAGTAAAACTACAGGGGAAGGGGTGACATGTCGTGCAACCACATGTAGGAGCACTAGGATGGGGGGGGGGGGGGGAGATGGCGGTGAGGAGACCGCAGGAAGCGGTGTGTCTGCTACAATCACCCTCAAACCAATTAAAGTTTCAAAATTTCAAAATATCTCATAAGTATTACAATAGTAGTCTAATACACCTTACTCTTATGACAACGTAGTAAGTCTATCTGGAAGCCCACTCAGCCCACATAGTAAGCCCATCTGTTTGTCCACTATAAAACCCAACATTCAAACCCATTTCAAAGTGACCGGCCTAACATAAACCAAAATTATTTAAATAATAAAAACTAAATGGATAATAAAAATTTGTCACGTGGATCCAAGAAACCTGAAAAAACAAGTAAGTTGGTGGCTGTTATTACCCGCCATGCACAAATTTAGTGGATAATAAAAATTTGACAGACAAGAAAACTATATATATGTTTTATTTGGTTTCAGTCTTGTATAATCTAATAACCATAATAGTGATATCTGTTTGAATAGCCTCGTGTTTTTGGTTCATTTTGGGCCTTCAAAAAGGATTAAACCGCCCATGGAACAATCTTCTCCACCACGACCACACCTAAGGATGAAGAAGGAGGTTGTCTAGCATTAATCAGAACTGATACAATGCAATCACACTTGGGTCTTCAACACATTCACCACCATTTGATATTTTCAAATCAGTTAATTCTCTTCATTGAGTTTCACATTTGCAAGATTGCTAAATTTGAAATCAAAATTTGAGGTCGAGAAGTTTAGGAAACTTATGATGATTAAGACCTTTTAAGTATGAATTGAAAAACAACGGTGTTTAACTTCTCTTTTATATTTTTTTTTGAAGTATTACAATCCCACATTACATTGCTTGAATGAACTTTCCAAGCTTTGTTCACCACTTATTAGAAAAAACTTGAAAGGACCCAAAATCGTCTTATTCTGTGGGAGCTTGAAAGCTTCCTTTGCTTTATCCACCAAATCTTCCCAACCTTTAAACCTTGTATTCAATTCTTAGACTTTTACTAATGCAAAATGCAATCTTTCAAAGCAGATATTTTGATTTAATAAAACGAATTGTTAATAAAACCGTTTTAAGTGATGTTCAGATTCTTTAAAGCAGTTAAAAAGGACTTTAAAAATAAACCCGACCCTATATATAAAAGCAGTTCATTCTTTTTAATAACCATTGTAAAAGAACAAAATCATCAGGGTTTCCTTTGTGCAAGCCAATTAATACATGGTCATTTTATTAATAACCAATGTGAAAAATATTTAGACACCTAATCAATAAATTATTAAATCACATGAAAAAGCACCTAATCAACAAATCTCAAAAAAAAAAAAAAAAAAAAAAAAACAAACTGGGGATTTCTGTAGTAAACTGTAGAAAATAGGGTTTACTAATGTTTGAAGATTTTCATAACCATTTCTTTGGGAAAAAAATCTTGGAGTTGCAACTTTATTCACCAGTTCCCCTTATTTACGAACACAATCAATCACTTTGAGAGTTACAAGATTTTGTTCTATCTATGATTGGATTGTGTACCTGACAACACGTCTTTGCATAAAAAAAATATCCATAAACATTTATTTTTTAAAGTCTTCTTGTATATGGTCATACATGAACCATATGAGTCTCAGTACCAAGTACATATACATATGAATGCAACTTTTATGTCTATTATATAAGATACTTTTAGTTAAAACTCTTACTACTAAACAACATAAAGAGCTTCCTTGATGAGTCCAAAAGGAAGTAATAACATGTATACATACATTCTTCAACCAAGTCGAGCCACCTTCTACGCCAATAAGGATTGATGTAAACAATCGCTGCAAATCCCAAGATGATCACAAACCATGTTGCACCAGAACTTCCATAGAATGATGTCATATCCACATGGTACCATTTGTCATCAGTTTCATCTTTATATAATGGATGCGTCACATTTGATTCATTCGTGCATTCATTCTCCAATGGTAGCCCACAAAGAAGCGGATTTCCTTCATAGCTCTCCTTGGTAAAGGTACTAAACTGTGCTTTCATGTCCGGGAGTCTACCTGATAGATTATTAAAAGAGACGTTGAAGATGGCTAATGACTTCAGGTTAACCAGTTCGGATGGAACAGTGCCGGTTAAACAATTAGATGAAAGATCCAAACTCTCTATATTGAAAAGATTATAGAATTTCACAGGAATTCGACCACTTAACCTGTTATGAGACAGGTTCAAAACGTGAATCTGGGTCAACGACCCTAATTCTTCTGGAATAATACCTGTTAGTTTGTTACATGATAGATCCAATCCTGACATGATATCAAGCATGTTGCCCTTGTAAGTTAAGGAGAGGCTTTTTGTTGTGAATAACACTTCGTCTTGTATTTCAATCCTTTCGTATTCTTCGTCCATTATAGACATACGATCTAGAACACTTGTATAGAAACTTCCGGTATAACCCTCTATATATTGAGTAGTCTGCATAAATGCTTGGTCACTTGGGCCTGTAATATTTTGTAGGCAGCTAGGTATTGAGCCAGAAAGGAAGTTACTGGATAGATCAATCAGACTTGCATTCGTTAACTTGCATAACTCCTTTGGAATAGAACCACTAAAGTTATTTTTTCCCAAAAGAAGAATCCTTAATTTAGATAGTTCACCAAGAAATATAGGAATCCTTCCTGACAAGTAGTTGTTGCCGATGTCTAAAGTTAAAAGTTCAGTCAAATTACGAAAGGTACTGGGTATTGATCCTGTAAATCTGTTGGAACCCAAATGAAGATGTTGCAAACTTTGAAAATTTAAGCATGATGGGATAGGTCCTGAAAATTTATTTTCTGAGATATCAAGAAAATTGAATAAAGTTGTTCCACAAGGAAACTGACCTCCCAAACTATTATTTCTACTCACAAAAGTTAAGCTGTATCTCATGTTGCTTATCCAGCTAGGGACCACACCTGTAAAAAAGTTATTGCTAATATCCAAGAGGCTTAATTCAACAAATGTACTCATTCTGTTTTCAATTTTTCCGGTAAAAGAGTTGCTATCTAAGTGAAGCCTCTCTATGTTACCCCAATTTAAATTTCCCGAAAGTACCGCACCATGAAAACTATTATTTGATAGTTTTACTACTTTCAAGTTTGGGATGTTTTTGAACAATCCAGTTGGTATTTCTCCAGAAAGCTCATTATGAGATAAATCCAGGTATTCTAGTTCAATCAAATCACCAAAAGAAGACGGGATTACACCATGTAAAGAATTCCTTGATAAATTCAAATGAGTAATATTAGGAAGAAACTTTTGTATATCTCCAGAAATAGTACCATTCATGTGATTTCCAGACATATCCAACATTCTTGTCTTATGATTCCTGTAAAGCCCCAAACAAAAATTACCGTCAAATGAGTTGCTTCTTAGGGTAAGAACTTCCAACATAGTGTTATTGTTAATCAACCAATTTGGAAACTGTCCCTGCAAGGAGTTATGTGACAAGTCTAGTTTTCTTAATTCATGTTGATGAAGTAGAAAGCTAGGAATTACACTTCCTTTTGGCCTATTTAACTTGCAATTTGACAACACAAGAACTTTAAGTTCGAACATAGGAGTCCAACCTATAGGATCTTCTGTGTTGACCATAAACTTCTCATTGTCACTTATGAATGCAACAACCTCAAGCTTTTTGTGAGTTAAGAATGAGCTGAAGGAGAATGAACCCTCAAAATTGTTATGACTAAAATCAATGTACTCAAGAGATGTGAGATTAGCAAACATAGATGGCAGAAGTATCCCCATAAATTGATTTGAGGAAATATCAAACATCTTAAGAGATGATAGCATGTTTAAACATTCAGGCAATTTTCCATCGAACATGTTGTTACTAAGATCGAGCTCATGCAAATTCTTTAAATCACATAACCCTAGCAAAAAAGGAGAATTTTAGTTCAACCTTCAAAAATAAAAGTGAATTGGACTTGCATGGTAATCATGTAATAGAATGTATGTAAATATTACACAACTAACCACAATCGGATAAAGACCCGTTGAGATGATTGTAAGCGAATGAGACAACTTTAAGTGAAGATAACGATTTTATTGTTGATGGGATGCTTCCAATGAAGAAGTTGTAACTCAAATCCAAGACCTCGAGATGATGAAAATATGTCAAAGCTGGTATAAAAGACAACAAGAGAGGAATACTTGTATAGTTATTAAACAAAACCTAGTTCTTTTATACGAGTCAAGATAACTTCTAGCTTAAATATTACTGATTTGTCTAACATAAAATGAACCATATATGATAAAACACTACAAGATAAAAGACTTTTAGTGACTAAAAAAAAGAGTCAAAAAAAGTAAAAAAAGAGTCACTAAAGCACCAAATACTTTCTCCTTCTCAAATAAAAAGTGTCACTATCGGAACGATCGCTAAAGGTCTTTATTTACTCTAACTTTAGTCACTAAAAGTCCAATATTTTTTACTCTAACTTTAGTCACTAAAAGTCTAATATATTTTGACTTTAGCTTGAGTCACTAAAAGTCCAATATATTTTGACTTTATCTTGAGTCACTAAAAGTACAATATATTTTGACTTTAACTTTAGTCACTAAAAGTCTAGTGTTTTTTTACTTTAACTTTAGTCACTAAAAGTCCAATATTTTTTTACTTTAACTTTAGTCACTAAAAGTCCAATTTTTTTGACTTAAACTTTAGTCACTAAAAGTCCAATAACTTCAGTCACTAAAATTCCAATAATTATTTGTCCATACATACATTAAAGAACACAATGTTTCTATTTAGATAGAATCAAAAACTCTCAAACCATGAAAGCTAAACTTGTTGCATAAACTCTCCAAATTAAGACATGGCAAATCACCAATATTTCAAGCCAAACAAAAAGTCGTTATGGTTCATATATGAATCCAAGAAACAAAAACTAAAAGAGTCCCAAGACCATTCAAGTCAAACTAAGTTATCAAAGACAGAATGCAATTAACCATATTATTTGGAACCCACCCATGTTGAGAATGTAACTGCTGTTGCTGCTGCTTCAAGTTGGGTGAGAGAGTGTAGCTAGCTGTCTTGATTTATCATCCATTCCAACTGATCAGCCAACACAGAGAAAAGAAAACAAGACAAGGTTATTCCAAGGACAATCAAGTAAGTGCACTAACAAGAAGATAAACACTGTTGCATAAAATACATAAAAGTTTCAAAACCCGTCATCCCGGCAGCCTGAATCAAAACCTCCATAATAAAATGTAAGGGATGTACCTAATGTTATGGAATCAGCTACATGAATAAATTCAAACAAATTGCTCTCTGATATGAAATAAGAAAACTAATGAACTACATTTTCACTTGAAAAAGTCAATCAATATTCATGAAATTCTATAAAAGTTGGAAGCATTATATGTTTTCTATTTTTAATGTTGTATATTAACACAGGTTTAATTTCAAGTTAAGTACATAATTTAAATGGTAAAACCAGTTCTTGCATGAAATGGTTTTACCATTAAAACGTATAATTATATCCAAAGTTTCAAAACGTATAATTATAACTTAGAAATGGTCACGGTTTTGATTCAGGCTGCCGGGGATGACGGGTTTTGGTCAGAAATGGTCACGGTTCAGTGCACTTGAGACATTTTAATAATTATTCAAGTTTCATTGTAAAACAAAAATTACCTCTATTACCTGCTATGACTTGCACGAGATGATGTTGGGTTTCCTGTAGAACCACGATTATATACACTAGATGAATCATTCGCTGCCTGAAATTATTTAGAGTAAAAAAATATCAATATGCAATCAAATATGATTATAATTTCTGAGGATGATATATTATAATTACCTGTGTGTTCAAACCTACAAAAATATTAGACAGATTTGCATTAGGTAGTTGCTCTTTGATAACAGCCATAAATCGCATCATAGCTTCTTGTCTATCTTTCAATTCCTTCATTTCAGCATCTTGTCTTTGTTTTGATTCATCCATTTCTTTCATTTTGTCTTCAAGTTCGTTAATACGAGCCTTCAACACTGGTACTTGAGGATCTTGTGAGAAACAAGATTCTTTTTGTTTTGCTATTGAAATCTTTCCCAAACATCGAACACGGGCTCCTTTTTCTCCTCCTTTGACCTTAGCCAGGTCATCGTTTCTCCAATCCCCTACATCCGTAGAACTAGTAGACCCATGCTCTAGTTTTTTCAATTTACCCTACAATTTATAGCAGTTCAAAACAAGATCGTATTTATATAACAATAGGTAGCTATATGAAACTTGTTAAACAAAAAGTTTAGATATACATACCACAACTTCAGCAGCCGCTCCATTGACGATACTTCCATCTTTACGTGTACGAGTTAAACAATATATTTTTCCTCGTGACGGTCGGACACCATCATTCTTTTTTGTCTACAAAAATTTGATCATAATTAACACTTAGAATAAAGAACCATTTTTTCCTCTTTTAACAAATACTCTTAAAATTGTTATGCAAATGAAAATAAATATCACCTCATCATGAATAAGCCTAGCAAATGATTTTGTTCCGGTCACATGAGGCTCATTGGACTTGGAACGGATCTTTTTCCTCATCTCACTTTCCTCCTGTTCATTTACATATTAGTGACAATTCTATAAATATAATGATCATATTAGTGTCATTTACAAACTTAGATTACCTGAGCTTTGTTGTCAAACCAATAAGTCACTAGCTTCTTGAATTGTATTTTATCAACCCTAGGATCATTTTGGACATCCACGATACCATCTACTGTTGAACTTGGATCATACCACTTTTTTTTCAACTCATATTTCCATGACTTAAATTTTGTTCCCATATCAGACAACACCCAGTTTTTAACTGATTCAGTTTCAGCTGGAAGAAAAATAAATCGGCCCTATAAATGAGATTAAGAGAAGAAGTTAATATTTTAAATCATGCACATTAGACCATTCGATTTATGTAACAAAAATTACCTTCACGAGGGTCCATAAATCTTTTTTTTTATCTTCAGGTACATTCCTCCAATCTAGGTACTCTATTGAAAGGTGTTCAGACATCTTAACTAGCGTCCCCAAAAAACTAGTTAACTCATTTCCCTCATCCCCAACCGGCTGTCCTAACTCGTTAAAAGTAACTTCAACCCGCTCATCACTCTCTAAATCCCAAATAGCTTGTTTTCTAGTATGACCTCGAACCTTTTTTCGTGGACCTACATTAAATGTTTAAACATGGCACGTTAGGATAAACATAAGACAACACTTAAAAGAAATAAGGTCAATTACCATAAACAGATTGTACACTATCAGCAACTTCACTTAGAGTTGAATGTCGTTGTTCGATAGGATGCTCCACTTCTGTGCTTTGTTGTTGAAACTCACCAGTTTTAACTATACGTAGCCTTTTAGTTTTACCCATCCTGTAGATTAGTGAAGATAATTTACAGATTGTTAGTGATACAAATAACTATATATATAGTTGTAGAGAAAATCTAATTGTCATGAAGGAAAAACAAAAAAGTGATTGTTACAACCTGTTGTCCAATCGGACCATTTTGCTATTTCTAATTTTGTAACTCATTTTCATCTTCTTCTACATCTTCAGACTCTATGATGGTTGTATCATCAACTTCATCATCAACATCACTCCCAACCCTATCTAGGCATGGTACATCAAGTGTGTGGAGAATTGAATCAAGACTGCTTTGATCAGTGTCACATTGCATGTTAAACGCATCCCTAACCCTCACATGCCTAGCAACAAACCAATCTTTTAACTTTGGATCATGAGCATAATACACCTTGTCAACTTGAGATGCCAACACAAAAGGGTCATCAAGTAAATTAGCACCCGTGTGCACTAAATACGAGAAGTTTACAAGTGTGATCCCAAATTCATCTCTTTTACAACCCCTATTAGTGTCAACCCAATCACACTTGAATAAAACTACCTTAATCTTACCTGAATAATTCAACTCAACAATATCTGTCAATGCTCCATAATAATTAATTACTCCTTGTGTAGTGCTTCCACCAGCACAACTACCATCCACTACAGTAACAACAACTCCACTGTTTTGGGTTTTCAAGGATTTTTCATGGTCTTTTGTATGGAAACGATAACCTTTGACAAAATAGCCTGGAAATCGTTTCACAAAACTAAGTGGACCACGAGCAAGCCACTTGATTTCTTCTGTGACCCTTGAATCCTTTTGCTCTTCTAAGCGTGCAACCTATGGAGGATTATGAAAAAGCATCTTAGGTCGAACCAATAACATAAATACTAGTTTTGGTTATGGTATGGTAATATTACCCGGTTTCGAAACCATTCACTAAAGTTTTCACAATGAATTTTTTGGAGTTGATTCTCATTCAGTCTTCGTGCACGATTCTGCCCTTTAACGAAACTTTTGTGTTCCCTTAAAATAAAAGAAAAGGATTTAACATACAATAAAATCTCATGAAAGAACTGAAATAATTAGGAAATAGAAGTGACCTACTCTCGAAAAGGTGTGATTGAGTTAACATTAAACAAGACATAACGATGTGCTTGTTTAAGAGACCTCTCATCAATATCAGATTTGGGGAATCTTTTCCTCTTACGATTTGATGGTTGAGAATTCTCATGTTTCCCCAATGGTCGGCCAGGTCTAAGGAAGTTGGATTCTTCTATCTCATTCTGAATGTCAACATCATCGTTCCTTATTGGTCTCGAAAAAAGGGTCTCAACTCCAGATAAATATCTAGAGCAGAAAGTTAGGCTTTCTCTAGCCATGTACCCTTCCGCTATTGAACCTTCTGGGAAAGCTTTATTATTTACATACGATTTAAGAGTTGATAGGTCCCTTTCAATTGAGTACATCCACCGAAAAGTCACAGGTCCTCCAAGTCGTACCTCTCTAACTAGATGGATCACCAAATGAACCATGACAGTAAAGAACGAGGGAGGAAAAATTTGTTCCATCTTGCATAATGTTATAGCAATTCGAGATTCAAGAAACTTGAGATCATCTTCCGTCAGGTCCTTTAGACAAATCCGCTTAAAAAAGTCACATAAGTCAATGAGAATCCTGCTAACATGGTCGGGCAAAGTTCCACGTAATGTTATTGGCAAATATTCTTGCATCAACATGTGACAATCATAACTTTTCATCCCCATAAGCTTCCTATCTTTTAATTGCACACAATGAGAAATACTGGAGGAATATTCATCGGGAGGTTTGATAGATTTAAGAGTTCGTAAGAACAAATCTTTCTCGTCTCGAGTCATTTCATAACATGCTTTTGGTAGGTACATATTATTGTTTCGAGGATTGTTTTTTGGGTGAAGCTCCTCTCGTATGCCCCATTTCTTTAGGTCTAGACGAGCTTTCATATTGTCTTTTGACTTCCCCGCCTGTCCAAGCAAAGTCCCAACAATGTTGTCGCATACATTTTTTTCAATATGCATTACATCCAAATTATGACGCACCAACAAATTCTTCCAATAAGGTAACTTAAAGAAAATGCTCTTCCTTTTCCATGGACTCTTTTCAACATTGTCAACAAGAAAATCAACATGTTCTAATTGATTAAGAGAAACAACCCCGGATGGTGGGTTTGGAGGATCTCTTAACTCCTCGTATCCATCAAAGGATCGAGTATCTTTACGTGAACAATGATTTGTATGCAACCATCTTCGATGACCCATGTAGCACCACTTCTTCCCATGATCTAGCCATCTTGACGACTTATCAAAAGCACACAGAGGACACGCATATTCTCCCTTCGTGCTCCACCCAGAAAGGTTGGCATATCCTGGAAAATCTGATATAGTAGAAAGAACTGCAGCTTTCAAATAAAAGTTCTCATTCACAGAGGCATCAAAAGTTTTAACACCAACATCCCATAAATCTTCTAATTCCTTGATCAAAGGTTGCATGTAAACATCTATTTTATTTCCAGGACCTTTCGGACCAGGAATTATCAAAGAAAGAATGAAGTTTGGCTGTTTCATGACATACCATGGAGGTAGGTTATATGGAATGACAAAGACAGGCCAAATACTATAGGCTACATTCATCGTCCTATATGGATTAAAACCATCACTTGCTAGAGCCAAACGAACATTTCGAGGATCATTTGAGAATTCAGGATATTTCTTATCAAAGTCTTTCCATGCTAATGCATCAGCCGGATGCCGCAACTTACCATCTCGTACTCGCTCAAAATGATGCCATTTCATAAGATTGGATGTCTTTGAGGACATAAATAGTCTTTGAAGCCTTGGTTTTAAAGGAAACCATCGCAAAATGTTCGTAGCCTTCTTCTTTTGTGGACCTACCCCATGTTCTGAAATATCTTCCATGGTTTTCCATCTAGAAGCTCCACAAACACTACATATTTCTTCTTTAACTTTATCATTCCAGAACAACATGCAACCATTAGGACAAGCATCAATTTTTTCATAACCTAATCCTAACTTTGCCATGATTTTTTTCACCTCATGGTTTTTTTTAGGTAATAAATTCCCTTCGGGCAACAAATCTTGAAGAAACTCGAGAAGCATAGAAAAGGATTTGTTGCTCCAACCATTAAGGCATTTTATATGATATAAATAAACCAAACATGACAGCTTACTGTGTTTAGCATTCGCATACACCTTTTGTTCAGCATCTTTAAGCAAATCATCAAAGTTATTTTGATTACTTTGCATTGACGGTTGTGTGTTCAAATTATCTTCACCTTCGACTTCACTTTCACCAATATCTAGATTACTTCCTTCCATTGGGGTTGTGGGAAAAAGATCGTGTAGTAACTCATTCATGTCATGCTGATAGTCTCCTTTTTCATGATTCGAGGCCGTACTTGAAGATGATGCCTCACGAGTTTCACCATGAGATGTCCAATTGGAGTATCCTCTTTGAAAACCCCAACATATAAGGTGATCATATACTTCTCCTCTCATAAAGTGAAATCTATTGTGACATTGCATGCACGGACACAATATCATTCCACCATTACTTGATTTATCAAAAGCAAAGTCCAAAAAAGATTCTACACCGTTTACATATTGTGTACTAGATCTCCGTGTAGAATACATCCATGATTTGTCCATTACAATTACTATGACATAAAAAATGAACAAGATTTAGGACGCAGTTAGGTAATGCTAGATACTTACCAAATATTATATAATAATAATGATAATAATAATAGAAAACCATGTTGATATGAAAACCATGATTTTCATTAATAATCATGTTGATATGCACATATACCCTTTGATAGCCATCATATCTTTTAAATATAATTAATTCGGCTATAAACATAACAAGTGACTACACCCTACTCTCAAAGTTCATATATTTAATCTGCCACAAGTTCATATTTAAAGTAAAAAAAGTTTAACCAACCAATTCAAGACTAAAATCACGATGTGAACTAAATAATAACTAACTACATTTCAAACATAAGATGCTATAGTACTTGAATCACAAAAACGAATAATTATGAAGATTCATTTAAGTAAGAATAATAACCTCAAAATAGTTGTCCTAATACTCCAACGGAAAGCCTTCGTTTACTCGCTCTCAAGTCACAACCCTCTTAACCTTCAACTGGCACAACCAAACATCAATTAACTCATTGACTAAACAAAGTAATTTTACCATACCATGCACCCAAATTAGTGCCACTTCCATGCACTCAAATGAGTGTCACTATGTAACAAGTATATCACTATTTGCCACCTTCTAATATGAGTATTATAAGGAACCCACCCCTGTTCAGTTTGCATCTAAGGTGCCACAAAATTTTGGTTAAAAGAAGCTTAAGTTTGGTTTAGTAATTTTGTTAGATAAACAATGGTCAGATTTTGACTTTACATTATATCTTTGCAGTAGAAGAAAGTATAGCTATTCACTATGTAACAAGTATATCACTATTTTGGTCTCCCCTGTCATTTCTGCAGGACACAGTTGCCCCCAACTATAGGTAATTGCAGTTTCTCCATCTCAGTTAAGATGACCAAGTTTTGAGTTATTTGTTATATGAATCACCAGTCATATAATTGTTGAGATATAATTGTTCTAATGCAGGGTGCCAATTTTGATATCAATTAACTTGAATACATAACCAGATTAAATCAGAGGTCAGAACAATACCAATCGACGATGAGACCGTGAATTGTTCCGACGATTAGCTGAGCAGGTACGACTGAGCTTCGGCGTGAACACAGAGGCGCTGCGTAGGTACGGCTGAGAAGAGAAGATTGCGATGGATTGTTCCCGCCGATGAAGGACGCTGTGTTAGGGCTAAGGTCGCCGATGGATTGGAGTGCGATGGATTCGTCCCGCCGAAGAAGGAGGTCTCCAATGGATTGTTCCGGTCGCCGGTGGATTGTTCCGGTCGCCGGTGGATTGTCCCGGTCGCCGGTGACGATGGATTGATCTCGCCACTCACCGATGGATTAGGGCTGGAATCGAGAAATTGAGGATATGAACTCACCGATGGATTAGGGATATATCTTGTTAAAATTTAAAAATGACTTTTAGTGATTTAATTATTTAAAGTCATTAAAATTAAGAGTCACCAAATGTCATATATCTTGTTGTGACGTCATATGGCAACGTAACATATGAATGGGATAATGGTGTTGTTTGTGGAGATTTTATCTACTTCACAGTTTTGGAATTTCGGGTTAAGAGACATTACGTAATCATCTCTTTTAATGTTAATACGGAGGAGTTTAAAGAAATTGCATATCCACGTGTTGCCCGTTTTGGTATATGTACTGGGAATTTATTTAATGTCAATGGGGAACTTCGGATCTTTGTTTCTTGTGGTTGTAAGGTCTTGGTTATTAAAATGTTGAAGTTTGATGGTGAAACTTGGGTGATTGATAAGTCATTTTCATATATAACTATTCGAGCCTCGACATGGTTATCAATTACACATGTGATTGCAATTGGTAGATGGTTTATGTTTGCCTATTCGACTGATGCTTACCGACTTTGTTCAAACAGAAATGGTGATCGTTGCTTTTGTCCTTTGACGTGGATTCGTGGAAATGGTGGAGTATATACCGAGACTATATTATCACCTACTATTTAGTTAGGAAATATCTTATGTTTTTTATTTTAAAGTGTACGATGTAGTTTTTTAATATTGTTCAATGTTTTTTTATCTGATACGCTATTTAATGATTTTATTTAACATGTTATAATCCACCAATATATATCTTTGATGTATAGTATTGTTTAATATATGGATTGGTTTGAGAGTATTAAATTGTAATGAAAATCATTATGTTATATGGGATGTAAAATATTAATTATTAATAATACCTAATAAAGGTATAATAGTATTGTATAATAGGCCCCAATTTTATAATTTATTTCTATTCATCTTTGTGTTGTTGGGCTTTTCAAATAAAGCTTCATGTCTTACTAAACATGTGAACATATTAAAACTTTCTCTCTATTGTGCTGGACTTTCAGAACCTAATAATGTCAACTCCTCCAAAAAATGCTCTTGACGGATACAATGGAGGAAGACGGACACGCTATAATCATATACGTCCTAGAGGACCTCGACCTGTTGCACAACCTCCTATTATGGATCCAGCTCCAGGATTTGTTCCACCAATTGAACAACCTCCACCCCCACCTTTTGCTAGCACCCACCTCCACCTCCGCCTGCAGTTCAACGCCCACCACCACCTGTTGTTGATGAACTCTGGGAGGATGAAGCTTTCTGGAATTGGGCATTTGATTATTTGTTGCCTCAGAACCCACCGGAGGAGCCACTCGAAGAATATAACGAATTTGACAATGAAGTCCATCTGGAGGACGTTGAAGAACAAATTGAGAACAATGAAGAACAGGACGAGGCGGCACTTCGTGAGTTGTGGGAACAGGAACTGAGAGAACAACGAGATGATGCGGCCCGATGGGTTGAGGATTCCGACTCCAATTCCAGTTCAGATTTGTGGTGATAATTCTTTAGAAATGTAATTTTTATTTTTTTTAGGAAATGTAATGTTTTTTTTAGAAAATGTAATTTTTTTAAAGGAAATGTAATGTTTTTTTTTAGGAAATGTAATTTTTTTTAAGAAATACAATCTTTTATTTTATGGAATGCATTTTGTTTTTTTTAAATGGTTTTAATAAAAGGACGGAAGTGAGAGTAAGATGAAATGTTAAGGACCAAAACGGATTTTTTTCTAAAGTTTTGAATGAAATGGTTAAATGTATAAAAATCAGGGACGAAAAACAACTTCCTCTATTTATATATAATACAATCAAATTTGTAACATGAATAGTATTGTTTCTGGTTTTTTAAAATTGATCACACTCTTTGTTGTTTTTTACAATTTTAGTCCTCTTTAAAGTAGCTGTTCAATTTGATTTTTCATTTTTTAATTTTTTTTACTTTGGATTAATGACTTTAATTTTTTAAAGGAGAAGTGTGTTTTGTGCCCAACCAATGAAATGTTTAGTGCTGATGACATATGTCCATCTACAGAAAATGCCAAAGAACTTCGTGTTATTTACCCCCTGAATTTCTTAATACGTTACGTTTTTCTGGTATTCCAAATCACAAGTTACATCTGAAGGTTGGTGCACCGATTATCCTCCTACGCAATATCAATCTGTAGAAAGGTTTGTGCAATGGTACGCGATTGGTTGTGACCCAGATCAGTCGTCGTGTTCTTGAGGCTGTTGTTATCAGTGGCACCCATGTTGGTACAAAAGCATTGATTTGTAGGGTTGATATGACTCTGACCACAACATGTTGGTCGTTCCAATTGAAAAGAAGACAGTTTCCTATTAAGGTTTGCTTTGCTATGACAATTAACAAAAGTCAGGGACAGACGTTTAATCGTGTTTGTGTCTTTTTGTTGGAACCTATATTTTCGCACGGCCAACTCTACGTTGCTGCATCTCGTGTAACGTCACGTCGTGGTCTACGGTTTTATATTGACAATCGTGGCTAACGTAGCGACAACCTAACGAAGAATGTTGTGTATAAAGAAGTGTTCTGTGATCTGCCATCTATTTTAAGATATGTAGGAGATTGACGATTATAGGTATGTGTTAGTTAGGATTTAATCACTTAATTGTTATGTTTTTTCTGAATTAAGTTGATTATTGTTCTGATTTGTTAGGCTTTTCCGACCCAAGACGGACCCAAGACGATATCTGGAAGAATCCTTTATTTTGAAGTCCAAACAGTTCAGTCATCTGTGTTTCTCATTATTACAAGAATCCTTTATTCATAGATCAGGTTTGAAATTTGTTTTTTAGGTGTATACAGATCTAATACATCTAATTATCTATTTGTGTGAACTCATCATATATGAATATTAGAACTTAGTATAATCTATTTATTTCGATTATATAGTTTATTCAAAATTTAGGTCTTTTGAGTTTGTGATGAGTTTTGACCAGATTATATTTCTATTTGTATGTTGCTTCATTGCTAATATTTCTGTAGTGGTTAAAAACAACACACTTGCAGGAGGGTTCTCCACAACTCAATTAATTGTGCCTATAAATTTTCTCCACAACTCTATTGGTCGGGCCAAACTTCAGTGTTGGTTGTCGAGGCTGGAAATTCAACGGCTGGATTATTTGGAACAGCAGTTGCAACAATAGGTATGCTTAGTACTGCAGCTTATGTTCTCACCATGGATATGTTTGGCCTAATAACTGATAATGCTGGTGGAATTGTTGAGATGAGTCAGCAGGTAAAACATCATTCTCTATAACGGATTTTTTCTTCATGTTTGGGGTTTTCAAATATTGTCGTCAATTGCAGCCAGAAAGCGTTCAGGAGATCAATATTGATCTTTTGGATGCACTTAGGAACACCACAAAAGCAACCACCAAAGGGTTTGCCATTGGACGTCCTGCACTTGCATCTTTTCTTTTATTCAGTGCATATATGGATGAAGCCCTTGTGCACAACTGTAGAAGACTGCAAACAGGTTAGTATTGTAATTTCACTTCCTCATAACACAAATCATATTGCGGTTTCAGGGGATCCACTAAACACTTATCAAGGGATAACTTTGCTCATAATTCAGGTGATAGAGGCTGCTAAAAAGAGACCAGATATGTTTGTACCAGTATATGACCAAATTCCCAGCATAAGGTATTACTTCTTCTTTCCATTAATTTCTTAGAAGCTACTATACCATTGAGTCATTGACTAAAATTTGTGCACTTTGAGATCCACTTTGCATTTTTTTAGTTTCATGCGAATTACTTTTACACACTGATTAGTGTATATGAGGTTTTGTGACCCAAATATGTAAATTTTTTTCTCAGTCCAACAGTTGAAAATTGATTGTTACATGCAGGGGTATTTTGGAACCTTTTTTGTAAACTTCATATTAAAGTGTAGGACATGGTTCTTGCTCTGAAGGGAGTGACAATTTCCAATCAATATTAAGCATGTGGCTTATATTGTTATACACAACGTTTGTGTTCAGCTTTTAGCATATGATTACACATGATTTTTATTGTTTAATGTAATAACTTCATTAATTTTGTTACATAAGGTACCTGGACTTGGACACGTATATGTGTCATACTTTGACCTTAGAGGCACACTATTAGCAGTCAAAAGTGGTTATGCTTTTTCGATTTATTTGTAAGTTTGTTGTATGAGTTGTATGTGTGAGATTTGGGTTTTTTTAAGTATCTCAAAGAACTTTGATTCAGTTTATTTTAGTTTAAAATTACGGTTTGTGTTTATTGACTGCTATGAATTTTGAATTAACAATATGTTAGCTCAATTCTATTATCTATTCAGGCCAAATAAACATAAACAAACCAAAACTGAACTTTGTAAGATAACTTCAAATCACACCACATAAATAAAGAATACGCTACCCGTACTGAGACGGGTATGATACTAGTTTGTGTGGTCGAAGGCTCGATTGATGATGAACTTTTGTGTAACTCTGTCGTCTCTCTTCGCCTCGTGTAGCTAGAATATTTGTGTGCTTGGTCTTTAATTGCCTAGAGTGGCTTAGAGATGATGATCGGGTGTGTCTAAGCATTTTGCACGACCATTGATTTTCTATACCTCTTTTTATATTTAATCTCAACGGATTTAACAGATAGGTTGGTGGTATAATATGTATAATCGTGTAATATAGCTTTTAGGTCATAAGCTCAATACTTCAAGCATTTGAGTCATTACACAGTTTTGTTTACGTCTTTTTTATGTAGCATTATAACAATGAAACTGTGTCATGTGCCCCTTTATCCCGTTACAACGTATAAACCTCAAAATCTAGTTTTTCACAACAATTTTGGACCCAATACTCCGTACAACAATTTTCGTCTCGCACAAGAACAACCAGTCCCGTCTCCATTTTATCTCAAAAACCCCAACCTAGCCTAGCTACTTTTAATTCATATGAATCCAAAATCAAGAATCCAACAAGTCAAGTGACAAATCCATATATACCTGCCACACAAACCAGCACATCAAATGCCCCCATTCCTCTAAACGTATACTTTTTTAGGAAAAGACAAGACCATGGATCTATAAAGCAGAAGGGGCATTGGTGAACATTTAAGGTGCATTCATTCTACACCACATGCATCGATGTATGTAGGTTTCAATCGACTTGTTATAATTTGATAGCACAATTCACTTTGGGATTTTGTAATGAAATTCTCAACACCCATCTAATTTGTATCTAACTAGATGTTGTTAGGCTCATGTTGCTGTGCAACTTAGTGCGGTTTTCGGGTTTTCAGGATTTCAGGATGCTTGTGATGTTTCATGCATGCCTGCTGTTTGTTTGTCTAGCAAAATCATTAGACCCGAGTCTAAGGATCTTGCCTGTTTGATAATAAGAATTTTCATCAAAATGACCAAAGTTGACAAGGCAAATTTAAAAGTGTCATTTGAGTAAAATCTTAGTTAGCTTTGTGTATTTAAGTGAAAATCCCTACCCTTGATAATATCCCATGTAACATATGATATAGAAAATTTTGGATATCATATTGTTGCACACAATTATATGTTCAAAAGAGGTGGATAATGTTTCTATTTTCTTATCCTTGTAGTTACTCTAGGTACCTGATCTTTTTGGTGTGACTAATGGACTCGACTAGTCGACTTTGAATATCAAGGTGTTTATTGTTTAAGTTAGAATTTTAAACGGCGGTTATGTTTTTAAACTATATTTTGCTGGAATGTCTATTGGGAAAAAGACAAATATGGCCATGTTGACCATTCATGAGACCATTATGACCCTTTGACTTTTTCCCATTAAAATAGTCACTCAACAACGGTCTTGACGATCATAGTTACGGTCTTGACGACCGTTAGTCCACCGAGCCAACCATAGTTTGCTACGTAACCACGTACGGTCTTGACGACCTTAGTTACGGTCTTGACGTCCCGGTCATAACGACCGTAGTTACGGTCTTGACGACCGTATATCCATTTCCCATAAACCTTTTTGGGAAAAGGTTTTTGGGAAATGGACGTACGGTCGTCAAGACCAGGACGTCAAGACCGTACGTGGTGACGTGGCAAACTTTGGTTGGTTTGGTGGACCAACGGTCATCAAGACCGTAACTACGATCGTCAAGACCGTAGTTGAGTGGCTATTTTAAGGGAAAAAAAAACTTAAAGAGCCTATTTTGCTCTCGGTCAACATCGCTATTCTTGCATTTATCCCATATCTATTTCATTTATCACACAACCTTGCTAAAATAGCAAATTAAGCACCATACGAGAAAAAATAAAAATAAAAAACAAACACGGTAAATATAAGAATCATATAACAGACTCCAATTTGGATTCCAGATGCTTCACTTCTTTACTTGAGATCCTGACCATATTCTTCTGAGTCGAACTTCCATCAACAAAAGCCTTGAGATTCTTATACGAAGATCCACCCTCTTTCATAACCTCTCTCGCCACACCCTTCCACTTCTTAGCCTTTTCTCTCATTCTTACTCCTTCATCTTCTCCCATAACCATTTCTATGCACCTTCTGATCTCCTCCCCTTCCACAACCCCGTCTTCATTCGCATTCACCCTCGTCCCCGTTCCCCATACGTCTTCTAGAAGTTTCGCATTTGTAGACTGATCCGTCCAGTGAGGAAACGCCACCACTGGGACCCCACAAGCTATACTCTCTAGCGTCGAATTCCACCCGCAATGTGTCACAAAACAACCTAAAGATGGGTGTGATAGCACCTCTAGTTGACTACACCAAGGGACTATCAACCCCAATTGTTCAAGCTTCTCCATAAAGCTCGCGTCCTCTTCTTCATCTTCCGTCTTCTCGCCAACTTTATCTCTAATCACCCATAAAAACGGCCTCCCGCACTCTAACAAACCACGCGCCATTTCCTCCTTTTGTTCCCTCGACAACATAATGATGCTACCAAACGATATATAAACGATGGAGCCTTCAGGCTTCGTGTTCATCCACTCCACATAACCTTTAGACGCTTCAAAGAGATCTCCCCCGAAAGATTTGTCAGACGGATCCTTCCCATCCAAGAAAGCCGACGGAATCAACGGTCCCACACCGACCAGTTTCAGCTTCCCCTCGACCTCCTTCAACGCCTCTTCTTCCAACTCGTCAAACGTATTCACGAGAATCGTCGGATTATCCTCCCTATCCAAGATCTCAAACTGCTCTTTGAACAAAGGCAATGCAAAATTGTAAGTGTTGGAAGTTTGGCAAAAGGATGGGAGATCACGGCTTTTGAGCGATGGTAGGCCTGGTAACTCGATGGACCACGACGGATCACTAGAGTCGTCCCCGATCAGTTTATCGTACCCGTTGAAGAAATAGTAGTAGACACGTAACACCGAGGCTGGCTGGATCCAGAGTAGTGCTGACGGCAAGTTAAGCTCACGCGCCACCTCTCCAGCCCACGGGAGGAGGAGGGTGTAAACGAGACAAGTCACCGGAGTGCCGTTTTCCGCATTAGAAAGAATGGTTTCTTTCAAGCTTTTTGTTCCCCGGGTCCTGAGCTGAGTTATGTAAATTGTGGTATCATCAACCATGGGCTTGTAACCCTCATCAAATCCGTCTGAGAAAACAGCGAAGTTGAAAGAGTCCGGAGTTCGGCCGGCTTTGGTGATTTTGTTGTAGGCGGAGACGGTGGTGGCGAAGGTGACTTTGACGCCTAATCCGATGAGTCGTTTGGCGAACTGGAAAGATGGGTTGATATGGCCTTGGGCTGGAAAGGTGAGCAGGAGGAAGTGGGGTTGAGTTTGGGGGGTAAGCTTGGTCATTGGCGTCTAGGAATGGATAAAAGCCTAAAAGGTGATGAGCCACTTATGGGTTGTGATGAGTTTGTGAGTATGTTTAAATGGCAAGAACTGCGATGGGTTTTATATGGTGCGGGGGCTTCGGACAAAACCGTGACGTTTGTAGTGACGATAGGAGTCGTTATGAGTTCAATTCATTTGGACTATTTTGAGATGTTAGGGTTTAATTTGTTGCGACATATATATCATTTTTACTTTTTTTTAATACCTCACTTTTATTGTATTCATTTATTGTATTAACTCAAGGCAGATAATCACCTCACGTTCCTCACACTTTTTAAGTTTTATGCATTCTCATACTTTTTTAATCCTATATTTTTATTTTTTTAATATTAGTCCCTCTAAATTAATTTTAAAATAAAACAAAAGTAAAAAACTACAACCCAAACAAAACATAAATTTTAAAAATAAAAAAAATTATATTTTCTAAAATTAATGAAATTACATTTCCTAAATTTAAAAAAAAAAATATACATTTCCTAAAATTAAAGAAAATTAAATTTTCTAAAACAAAGTAATGTTTATTTCCTAAAATACCATAAATCAGAAATGATATCGGAGTCGGAATTGTCAACCCATTTCCCATGAAACTAACGGGTGTGAAATGATTTTGAAATTATGTTATTAAATAGGTATAAATTAAAAAAAATAAAAAATAAAAAAAGAGCCGTTAATGAGGTGGGGACCACACCCAATGGTCCAAAATGTGAAAGGTGAAGGCTCAGTGAACGGTGCCCGACATGGGCTTGCTGGGGTGTCATCACACCCGCACTGCGACCACGTCAACCACCGCACCCCGCGCGGTTTTCATTACAAATGTCCTTGTAATACACTTGAATATGTTTTTTTGAACCGCATTGAACTTTAACCAGGTTATACGGGGATTAACACCCAGCATGACGGTGTTACCGACGACACGTTGTAAACACAGACCGTGCTGGTAACTTAGGTCATTAGTCGAGCTCATTACAAAAAAAATTCACCTCCGTTAAAGACCGGATGATAATATTTGTGGGTTAAAAAATCAAACTAGTGACATGTCAGTCAACTAGCCTCTCATCATCACCAATACCAATACGAGAAGTCATAGTTGGTAATACACTTGAATTGAAACTGAAATTTGATAGGACGAAATTGTTATTTTAAATTAGATTTTAAAACTTTAAGGGTATAATAATTCTATTAATTGTATTAATTGATGATTAAAATTTAACGATATTATATAAAAAGAAAAAAAAACATGTCAGATATAAGAGTCATATATATTTTAATGATTATGTTAAAAAGAATTAAGTATCACCACAGGTACATATAAAACTAAACAAGAACATTATGTAATAAGTTCATACCAATATAATAATTGCAATCTCGACCCAACAAAACTATATCATTATAATAAATTGAAATACTTACGATGAAGCAACATGTCTATAATAAATTGTTTTTTCTAAGTTCTAAGTGTATCAATAAATATTGACTTCTTTTTACTATAAGTTCATGAATATAAGTAAAAGTTGATTTATTACTCAATCTTTGGTGAAATGTAGTATAGTTTATGAAAGAAAGAGAGCAGCCTCTTTCGGGTTTACAAAGGAGTATATATGCTACATTTTGTGACATTAGGCTTATATGTGATAACCGCTTTGATAACGACCATTTGCATATCTTTGATTGGCTACCTCTAGTCACACATTCCTTCTGGGATATGTGGCCACGTCCCATTGGGTGGAGGGAGAGATCCTGTGGTCCTTGTATAATGTC
>JBCNJP010005801.1:0-12466 GCA_039602395.1 Deinandra increscens subsp. villosa
ATTAAATTCCCGTCAGTGAAGTTTGAGCACGAGAACTTAAAAGTATGAAACGATACTAGTAATAATAATAATAATAGTAAGAGTATAATCTAGGGTTAGGTTTTTGAGAGCACACATACTGAGCGTCATGTGAGTGTTCAATTTGGTAATAACCGGCATGATGACCCAAATCTTCAAGGGATACGCCATCAGAATCGACAAAATTGGGGAATCTAAAACGCTTCTCGACTATCTTCGGACGACCGACGGAGGAGACGGAGGAAGTGTTGGTAACACCATCGCGATCTACGATGTTGACGGAGTGTTTTGGGAACAAATTGAGGTCTCTAATTAGCCTCTCAGCTTGAGTTGACGGCAGTGAGAGACTGGTCGCCGGAGAAAGATAGGCCAGGAGGAAGAGAAGGAGGAGGAGGAGGAGGGGTAACCGCCTGGAACAATCCATTTGAGACTTGACTCTTGAGAGAGAACAAGATTCGAGTTTCGTTTTTGGGGGAGCGAGAAATATAGGCAGCAGTAGCACCGACCGTAGCCTAGTGCGACGTCGTTTTGATGTGCTCCACGTGGAGAGCTGGAAACAAAGCATTAAAAAATGTAATTTGTTTGTGCTGGTGGAGGAGGTAACAACAGTTTATGTGACTTGAGTAAATAAAAAATAAAAAATCTGACGTTAAAAAGACGACGGTGGAAATAATTTTTTTTTTGGAACGGTCAACAAACATTGAATTGTCTAGATACTCTGTATGGAGTGACCTAATGGCAAAAGGTCACCGCCAGCTGTCCTAACCTAGCCGCACGGAGCCCTTAAGCGCACCAAGTTATCTCCAGTTTCGGGGAAAACCCACTCACCCGAAGGCCCACTGGTGTTAAACCCGGACGCCCTCAGGATCGAATTGTAGATCACAAAGATCCCAGTCTTCCTTCATTGAGCCACCATGCCTCCTCCAAAGTGATAATAGTGGGATTCGAACTTGAGTCTCAAGTAGAGAACTAATTTGAGAATCGAATTGGGTTTATAATCCGGATACAACCCTTATTTGAATCGGTGGTCTAATAGTATTGTCTTCACATTTCACCGAGCATTGTAACGTTAATATAATCATGATATCATACCATATATACATGATTCGTAAGTTATAATTCCCGTTTACAAGTCTAAGGCTGTGTTTGGCGCGCCATAAGCTAGCTTATAAGCTAGCTTATCAGCTAGCTTATAAGCTAGCTTTTTGACGTTACCAAACGGGGCTTTTTTAAAAGCCCCGTTTGCTAACATCAAAAAGCTAGCTTATAAGCTAGCTTTTGAAAAGCTAGTTGGAGTAGCTTTTCAACTAGCTTTTATAATATTTTCAATTTTACATTTTCCTAACTTATAAATAAATATCTTTATTTACATTTATGACATGTACTTTTATGTCATTTTATATTTTTAAGCTAGTTTATCAGCTAGTTTTTACCAAACGTTATTTTTTATCAGCTAGCTTATAATTTATCAGCTAGCAGCTAGCTTATCAGCTAGCAGCTAGCTTGTCAGCTAGCAGCTAGCTTTTCAGCTAGTGCGCCAAACACAGCCTAAGTATCATTTCAAGTAGTATTTACATACGTAAAATACCACTACGACAACTTTACCGGAGTCACTTTACAACATATCATGCATCAAGAAATCATCATAGAATGATATTGTCATCTTGTTTTCATGCTCAAATGTGTCAAGACGTTATGAACTACATCACATTTTCATGATCTAGTAATATATACTATTCATTTAACATATCATTTTATGCAAGATTTCTATAAAATTTACATAAGTTCATGTCCATTTCCATCATCTAACATGATCATCATCATAGACACATTCATATCACCATGATCATCATTTTCATGAAACATGTTTAGTCTAGAAAAACCATATTAGTTTTATCAAAACAATTTCTATAAAACACGAGGTTTTGGTCGGTTATCTTGGATGAACAATTTGGTGATACAAAAACGAGAAACGGGTCTAAGGTTCATACCTCTAGCCTACTGCTAGGCGACGAAACACTAAGGGATGGATGGTTTGAGATGAAAGAATACAAGGAAGCTTCGAGGACTCCACAAATCTTCATACGAAATGATCTCCAAGTCTTTCCTCCTTAACAAGATGGGACGGTGGGTGATGGTGTTAGGTCACGACGGCCAAAAGGAGGGTCAGGGACGGCTGGTTGGTTGCTTGACGGGGCCGGGGTGGCCAGATAAAGTGGTGGTGGCAGTGTTTTTTTGTTGGCCAAAAAGAAAGAGGGAGGGACAAACGAGCGAGGAGAGGAGAATGAGTGTTGTGTTTGGTGTTTTTCTCCTCACGCATATATATATATATATATATATATATATATATATATATATATATATATATATATATATATATATATATAGGGAGAGGATCATTTGAGAACCAATTTGATTTGAGAACTAAAAGGAACTAATTTGAGCCACAAGTTTATTTACATGTATCCCCACTCCCATGAATTGTAGTGGTCCCCCCTGAAATTTGTGGTTGAGATTTAGTTCTCAAAAGTTCTCAAAACAAAAAGTTCTCATTTGAACCTAACCCTATATATATATATATATATATATATATATATATATATATATATATATGGGCCAAGATCCCATACGGACAGGCATATTGCCTAAGTTCCGTGCGGAACACAAATCAACCATTTGATCATTCATCTAACGGTTCTTATGCGGATCGAGGTAATAGTTTCTCAATTAGATATATTATAAACATGGAAGGGTATTTTTGTCCAAAAATAAACCTCCTTAATTAAGCCTAATTTCAAAACACGATCATTCCGTTACGCCAAAAACCCTGAAAGATTGCATTGAAAAAACCGAAGAGAAAACTTCAATGAAGAGTGAAGATAAAAGTGGAATGCAATCGCAGAATACACAACCGACATTGACGTTCAATAGTAAGTTTGTGAAAAATTTAGAGTTTCGTTTGTCTACGTTTCATTCATACAAGCAGGAACAAAGTATTGCTCTGCTGATAATCGTTTTTTGTTTGTTTTTCAGGAAGAAACTTCGGGCGAGAAAGCAGACAAAGTTAAAAACCAACAAGGGTGAGATGAAGGCTGCTGGAGACAGAGGTATTGCTCTGTTGACATTCATGTATTTTAGTCATTTGTGTTTAATTTGATGACATATTGCGACATGATTTTGAGGTTCCAAAGCCAACAAAGAAAAAAAACATGTGAAGCACATGAATATGTTCCTTTCACTGGTGAAATGTTGAATATGAGAAGCAAGGCTGAAAGCATATGCGCTATATTTCAAGATGGTCTGAGTAAAGAAAGACTTGATGCAATTAAATCTATTGGATTTGGCAGCATGGCTTCACTATCCATAAGCGTAGTACCAACTAAACTGGGATATTGGTTGCTGTCAAATTATGACCATAAGACCAGCATGTTGAATCTAGGAACTGAAAAATTAAAACTGACATCACAAATTGTTAATAGAATTCTTGGGATGCCAATGGGGAGGCTTGAGGTTGATGAAGTTGATAAGGGTGCATATATGGACCCCGTTATTCTAGAGTGGAGTTGTCAATGGGGTGCGAAAAGTAGCCTAAAAACAATGAAAGATGTATTAACTAGAATCAAAGAGAAAACAAATCCTGGAAGACAGTTTAAACTGAATGTGTTGGTAGTAATAATTTCAACACTTGCTGAATTAACAAAGCAATCTATTGTTAACATGCGGTTTTTAAAATCAATTACAAAGGATGCAGTTTGTACAGAATACAATTGGTGCAACTATGTGGTAACTTGCCTCAATAGGACCAAAGAATCTTGGAATGACAAGGAGTACTACAATGGTCCAGTTACCTTTCTTGTTGTAAGTACACATGTATATTGAATGTTTTTTTTTTATATATTTTGTTATGCTGCTCATTACTCTAAACTTATAATTGCTTGAAAAATAGTTGTGGTATGTTAATCATGTCCTGAATAAGACATATAAAAAAGGTGATACAAAACTAGCAATAGAAAGGTACATTACTGAAACACTGAAAGAATTGGAGATGGATCTTATTAGGAGATTTCAGACTGTGGAAGTGGTGAAAGGTAACAAGAGAAAGAGGGTGACGGAAGGTAAACCATCAAAGCAGGAAGTAAAAAAAAGAAGAAATTGTGATTGAAGGTGATGAAGAAGAATCTAGTAATGATGACAGTGTAAGAATAATTACAAGATCAGCAGCAAAGAAGAAGAAGGAAGTATATGAAGTGGCATCGACAAGCAGTAGTAAAGGCTCTGCTTCTGCTGGTCAAAGACCAGCAGAATCAGATGCAGATGCAGATGGAGACGAAGAAAGTGAATGACCAGTAGAATCAGATGCAGTAGGAGATGAAGAAAGTGAAATGGAGTTGTCAAGTAACAAGACACTTCATTCAAATGATGTTGATGATCATTCATATTTTAAAGACACCACTGAAGGTTCATCTGCATTTGCTTCAATTGGACTTTTATTAGAGCCATTGCATCCTAGAAAATGAACTTGTAAATTATGTTTTTAATTTTTATAAATAGTGCAAGGTTTATTGGCTACATTTGTATAATTAACAAAAAAATGAAAACATGATTGGGTTTATTTACTAAGAAAGAAAACAAATGAGCTTGACAAATTTGTTGAAGAAGTTGATAAGTTGATTGAAGAATCAATAGAGGTTTATCCAGGTAGTGAGTCAATCAGTGAAGTAATTTGTCAGTGGCAGTCAAGACTAACAAAGTATGGCAGCAGGAAAGGCCTGGGACAAAGAGATGATGAAGAAAACTTAAATATCAAGAACGTCAGTGAGTGTCACACCCTGACCAAGGACGGAATACATCGGGGCGCGATGATTATCCAGATGCACACAACACTAATTAATGTTTTAATCAACCCATTTCAAATAAAAAAAGTAATCAATACATAACATGATATAATTCAACAACAATGAAACAAATTAACTTGTTTAATTTGGTCACACTAAATCCACATGCGGTCCTATGGTGTCATTAGTCATGGCAAAATATCATTAAATTGCATAGCCTGCAACATGTATAAAATAAAGGTCAACTACGAATAGTTGGTGAGTAAACATAGGTTTAGCATACTGTATAGTTTAAAGCATTGCGATTCAATGAGTCAAGTGTTCAATCCAAATCATGATCAACAAGTCATATAAGTGATGTGCACCAAGCCTAGACGGTAAGGGAGCAATCACCCGGAGCCCAACCCAAGGCAGGCCAGGTGGGTCGTCAACCAATAGATCTATCATTGTTGCCACGGCTCGATGGTTAACGGTACACATGCGATTAGCGATTAGCGATTAGCGTTAGCGATAAGCGATTAGCGATTAGCGATTAGCGATTAGCGACTAACGAATATCCACACATAGAATCCAACAAGTATCACACAAAAGAATATCACACATATGGCACATAGAATCGCATAGAGTTTGCATAATAAAGAGTTTAGGGTTTTGAATACTGATACATGTTGTACCCCAAAACATTGAAATAAAAGAGGGGTTATGAATACTCACCTGATGGATGAGACACAATCTGAAAGAAAAGACACCACGAAACGAAGAAGGATAGACACGGTGATAATCTTGACGACTAGCGAGATAGAGGAAGAATAAATAAATAATTAATTAAATAAATAAATAGCTTAATTTTGTGACATGACCGACTCGACGACTCGTTGGTGATTTGGTGAGGTGATACGTACGATAAGGGTCCAATCCTAAACTAAAGGTAAGGTCAAAGAGTCCTAATTTAACTATTTATATGAAAGTCAAACATGGTCAAACATAAGTCAACATGGCAAACAGATGTCATCATGGCCAAACATAAGTCAACATGGTCAAACAGAGGTCATAAGCATAACAAATAATCTTATTATGCAAACCTAATCATTTGACATCATCAAACTAGTACATGACATGGGTCTAGTTATTTATAAGCATATATGACATAATCCTAAACATATCTAATCATATGAGACATGTATCTAAACGTTTCATGACAAGAGGGGCTGATTTTGATCATAATAAACATAGTTCTAACATTAAATATAGAGCATGATATAGATCTAGTCGTTTAGAGCATACAAGTCCAACCATAATGTCCAAACACATAGATTTAACCCTAGATGACATGCAAATTGGTAGATCTAATCATTCCCAATCATAAAAACATAATCTTGATATCAAATCTCGTGGATCAAACCCTAAATAACATGCATATTGTAGATCTAGACAATTTATGACATAAAAATCCAATCTTGCATGAATAAACCCTAGATCTATGTTATATCATCTTGTAAATTCCATAGATCTAACCTAATCTCATCATAAAGATGCAACCTTTAGCATTTATTTCATGGATCTAGTCATAACCAATATGTAACATGAAGATTTAGCCCTAATGTATCATAAAATCTCAAGCTTTATACAAATCTATACATGGATCTTGTAGGGCTATTATTTATAAGGCATGAACATTAGTGGGCTTTTGGTTTTGGGCTTGTTTAGTATTTATCTAGTGAGGTAGTCTAGTTTATTTTTAGGCCATGTGGGCCGATTATGATTGGGCTTAGACTAGGTTTACGATTTTGGCAAGGGCTATATAAGCCTCACATTGTAACCGTTTTTGGTTAAGCATTTCATATACACTATTCACGATTCCTTCAAGTTTCTTGTGTTCATGATTTCATTGGATTGCTTCTAGTAGTTGTTTATCATTCAAGGTTTAATCTTTTCACAAGATTTAACCTTTTCTTCTACTATTTCTCTTGATTCAAGCTTATACGAGGTTTCCGCACTCGTATTAGCTAAGATATCGTGTTGTTTGGTTATTTTCCGGACCTACAATTGGTATCAGAGCCAAGAAACCTTGTTTCGAGGCTCTCACGATATTGATTCAAGAGGTTTTTGTGTGTTTCTGGGCTGTTTTCAAAGATTTGAAGGCTGTTTTGGGGTTTACGAGTCTGCAAAAGCTGCGTGTTCTTCAGTTTCTGGGTTTTTGCTTGAAGATTGGTAGTTCACGATTCTACAAAAAGTGTTTGCGATCGTGACTGGTTGAAGATTGCCTGTTTACGAGTGAGAAATTCGGTGTTTGCGACCGTACGGTGTTTGCGACTGCGTGTACTGGTGTTTACGATCACGATTTGGTCGAAGTTTAGGTGTTTACGACCCGACATCGTAGTGTTTACGACTGTACTTTTGTCTGCTTAGTACAGTACTTGTGTTTACGACTTATCTTGGTCGTAAAAGGTGTTTACGACTTGCTTGAGTCGCAATCGAGGGTTTACGACTGGCGGGATCGTAATCGGTGTTCGTAATCGATATTTACGAGTGTCAAAGGCGGTGTGTGTGTTTCCGATCGTAATCAAGGTGTATCGAATCGTAATCAGCTTCTTTGGATCGTAATCAGTTGTTATTTGGACTTTTGGACTTTAGGTTTAGTTACCCAAGCTAGTGAAATGGATTTTGAGCCGAGCATGTACCAGAAACTGGATTTCGAGATCGGATCTATTACTCGTCCGCCGAGACTAACTTCAGCGGATAATTTCTTGGAGTGGAAGTATAGATTCGAAAATCATTTGAAAAGTGTGGATCTAAGGTTATGGAGGGCTGTTCTCAATGGACCGTTCGTACCTACACATGCAACAGGAACAAATGCCGGGAATGAAAAGAAAGAGGAGGAATATGATGATGATGACTGGGAGAGATGCAACAAAGCAGAGAGGGCTTTTGCTATCATGACAATGGCATTGACTCCAGATATCGCTCAAGGGTTCAAGCACTGCAAAACAGCAAAGCAACTGTGGAACGCTTTGATTGTTGCTTATGAAGGAAATCCGGATATCAAGGCCAGCAGGAAGCAGATGTTGAAGCAAAAGTTTAATCTGTTCAATCACATCCAGGGAGAATCTTTTGAGTCTCAAGTTCAGAGATATGTGTCATTAATGGCTGAGATGTCCAGTTATGGTGTGGAGCCGGATACTGAAGACAAGAACCTGAAGTTGCTGAACAGTCTGCCTAAATCCTGGAACACCAATATATCTATCATCAAAGACAACAACAAACTGACAGAAGTAACTTTGGATGAACTGATAAACAAACTGAAGTCAAAGATGATAGATGATAAGCAGAGAGAGCTAAACCACATAAGCTCATTAAGTTTGGCAGGGAAATTGAATCAGGCTCTGTTATCTGAAGAAGTTGAAGGTAAGCATGAAGGAAAGGCGTCGGGAAGTGGATCAAGCTCAGTCTCAATGGGTAATGCATTTGTGGCACAACCTCAAGGAAGTTCAAGCAGTGGTGTCAATTCTGGTGATGTCAATGATCCAAACTTTGCCCTTGGTATGGGGTTCATGAACAGTTATCATGCTCTTGTTGCTGGGAATCTTGTACCTTCTGATATGGTGTCTGGTGATCTTAATCAGATCAATCCTGAGGACGTAGAGATGCTAGATGTGTCTTGGCAAATGGCCATGGCTGTTTTCAGAGCCAAGAAATTTATGGCCAAAACTGGAAGGAACGTCTGGAAGGATCAGGATAAAATCAGAATGGGGTTTGACAAGTCAAAGCTGAGGTGCTACAATTGTGATGAGTATGGTCACTTTGCCAGGGAATGCACGAAGCCAAAGAAAGAGAGGGTTGAAGAGAAGAAGACAGCTGAGGTAAAAGGAAAAGGAGAAGACAAGGCATTGGTGGTTCAGGGAGGTGGTGGTTATGACTGGACACCCCAGATGAAGGATCTCAGTCTGTCACATGCCTTAATTGCTACTGCTGAAGAGGGTAATGAAGAACATCATGCTTTTGTGGTCACTGATGAGGAAAAGCCTGAGGAGACTGAGATAGAAGACAAGGAAGCATACGTTGCTGCTGCTGAGAACCTCAAGGTATGTTCTGATCCCACTTGTGCTCGTATTATACCTGGTCTTAGACAAGTCTGTAAGAATTATCAACTAGAATTGTTTGAGATCAAGTGTGAGAGGAGTTCATTTAAGGGTAGATGGATAAAAGGTGAGGAAAAGATTAAGGCTCAAAAGCTAGATATTGTTAAGTACCAACAGATAGCAACTGAACAATCTATCCTGTATGATAATGCCAAACTAGAAATAGCTGACCTTAGAAAGCAGGTAGATGAATTGACACATAAGAACAATGAAATGCAGGTTCAGTTAGATGTGAATAAATTAAGAAACAAAAGAATGCTTCAGGCAGGCAAAGAATTATCTCAGGCTATCACTTGTGGTCAAGTAGGGAAACATACGCCAGGATTTGGGTCAGAAAAGTCTGACAAGTCCGTGGCCGCAAATGTTGTTATTCCCCCACCTATCCCTAGAGATATTATAGGAGTGCTCTATGAGGAGGATCAGGTAGACAGAACTAATTCAGGTTATCATGAAGCAGGTCCTCCTATAGATAGTGTATTGGTAGGTGTGACCCCTATGACAGAGAAGGAGTTAGAAAGAGAGAGACATGGGATATATGGGATGAGTTGTCAGAACAAGGTAGATGAACACAGAAATGAACCAGGCCCTTCCCAGGAATCATTAAAAAATAATGTTAGTCCTACTAATGTTTCTGTTACATGTGCAGATGTTGTAGGAATTGAAGATGTATCTGGGGAGGATGCTGAATGCTTGAGAGTCAATGAGTGTCATGAGTCTAGTTGTTCTGTTGTTAGTTTACCTAAGGATGACGTTCTGGCATCTGTGTCAGAACTTGAAGTATCCAAGTCCAATCAAAATGTCTTGTTAAAACATGTTTCTAATCCTAATGAAGTCATCAGTTCTTTTAAAATGCGTGTTCCTAACACAAAGATTGGCCGTCAGTCTAAGCCCAATGATTTTGTTCCATATCCCCAGGTTGTGTCAACTTACAATAGAACTGATAAATCAAAATCTGAACAATTTTGTTTAATAACACAACCTGAAAAACATTCAAAACGTGTGATACACAAATGGGATGATCAACCAGAATGGAAGTCGTCTTATCCAAGACGCTCATACTTGTGTAGCAACGTCAATGGGCCTAGACAAATGAATTGTTTTGAATGCGGTCAACCAGGTCATTTTGCTGCTAATTGTATGAACAGACCCTATGAGCCATATTATCCGCAGAACAAGCGGACAAATATGCTTGAGAAAATGATGAGGGGTGAGAACAGAAATCAAAAGCAGCAAGCTTCGTCACAGGGGAAGCAGAGTTCTGAACCAATGAAGACTCAAAAGTCTAAGGTTCTAAACACAAAAGCCCCAGTGACAAAGCCTGTCAATGAAAGGAGAGATGTGGGCCAAACTTCAAAACCTGCTCATGCAGCTAAAGAAGTTTACAACAGACCTAACAAAGTTAAAACAAAGCCTTTTGTGAAACAAGTGCAAAAAGTTAATCAGACTGCTGAACCTAAGGGTAAAGCAGTTATGGAACAACCAAAAACTGTTACTCAACCAAAACAAATGGTTTATACCAAATTAAAACTTGAGTGGACACCGGTTGTTAAAACAAAAGGTAAAAAGGCTGCATCTCCTCCAAGAAAAACATCACCCACAAAGAACTCTGCTAGTAGTTCAAACTCACAAAAGCAACCAAATTGGAAGCCAAAAGTTAATGCTAAAACTGTAAATCAACCTGAATCAAAGGCAGGAATGTCTTTCAAAATGGTTAACTACATTGACTCCAAGGGAGTGCCCAGATCTGTTATGACCTGGGTACCTGACTCTAACTGATCTCTGATTTGTGTAGGGACAGCCTAGAAGATCTGTCAACAATCTCTGGTATGTTGATAGTGGTTGCTCCCGACACATGACCGGAGATCTGTCTCTTTTGGAAGATGTAGAGGATTTCAATGGAGGTGGAGTTTCATTTGCAGGGGGAGTGGGTGGTCGAATCAGTAAGAAAGGTGTGGTGCGGAGCGGTAATCTGTCATTTTCTGATGTTCATTACGTGGAGGAACTGTCGCACAGTTTGCTGAGTGTTTCTCAGATTTGTGACAGAGACTTTTCTGTGATGTTCAATAAGAAGGAGTGTATTATTCTGAAGCCAGGTGTGAAGATACCCGAGGAGTATGTACTTATGCGCACTCCAAGACGTTCAAACTCATATCTTCTCAACTTGAGCAATCCTCCTATGTCAGAAGAAGCTTGCCTTATATCAAAACAGAATGAAAATCTTGCATTGTTGTGGCATCGTCGTCTGGGACATGCAAACATGAAGAATTTATCCAAGCTGGCTAAAGGAGAGCATGTCAGAAACCTTCCGATCACAGATTTCACTTCAGTAGAGAAGTGTGTGGCATGTGCTAAGGGGAAGCAACACAAACTGCCACATCGTCCAAAGGTTACAAATTCTGTCTCATCTGTGCTTCAGCTCCTACATATGGATTTGTTTGGTCCTATGCAGGTACAAAGTGTCAGCAAGTTCTCATACTGCCTCGTGATAGTGGACGACTACTCGCGATTTACTTGGGTCTTTTTCTTGTCAAACAAGTACGAAACTCCGGCCCTAGTAAAGCAGTTTGTGACTCTTATTGAGAATCAGCTTGATAAAAGAGTGAAGGCAATCAGATCAGACAATGGGACAGAATTCAAGAATGCTGAGCTGAATATGTTTTGTGGAGAAAAGGGGATTGAAAGGCAGTTCAGTGCCCCTTATACTCCTCAGCAGAATGGAGTTGCCGAAAGAAGAAATAGGACACTCATCGAAGCAGCTAGAACGATGATGTGTGAGGCAAAATTACCAATCTTCTTTTGGGCAGAAGCTGTGAATACCGCTTGTTATGTACAAAACAGAGTCCTTCTGAACAAGCGTCACGAGCAAACTCCATATCAGATCATTTATGGAGAGAAACCGAAGGTGGGTTACTTCAAGTCGTTTGGATGTCCATGCACGGTGCTGATCCAGTCCGATGTAGGGAAATTCGAAGCAAAGGCCGATGAGTGCTATTTTGTTGGCTATTCAGCAAATAGTGCTTATCGTGTGTACAACAAGACCACTGGGGTGATCATTGAGGCATTCAATGTAGATTGGATGGAGGACAATCCTACTGATGCAGGAACTGGACCTAATTGGATCTTCGACTATGGATCATTGTTTGAGGGATTTAATTTCTCGAATGTTTTCCACAATTTGGGCGAAGAAGAAGACATTGTAGCTCCCAGTGCTGATGTAAGACCTCAAGTGGATAGAGCATCAGCTGAATCTTCTCGGAATGCAACTGCCGATATTCCAGAATGTTCAGGAACACGTAATGCTCCAGTGGATGCTCAAGGCTCAGGTACGTCTGAAAATGTTGTTAATACTAATCTGCCTGTTAATGTTTCAGTGCCTGAAGTCCAAGAAAGCAGAATTAACAAGGATCATCCACTGAGTAATGTTGTTGGGCCAGTGACAGCAGGTGTCACCACAAGAAGCCGGACAGGACACAT